>SDVV010015975.1:0-14377 GCA_016164225.1 Gammarus roeselii | reverse complement strand
TATATACATATATATATGTATGTATATATATTTATAGTTATATCACATTTTGCCAACTGACTGCATTGGTACCACAATCCCCTTCAACAGGAGTGCACCATCTGCCCTCGACTGCGGCTGTCACTGTTTTCATCCTGAGCAAAAAGTTAGGCTAGATTATAGGCCCCGAATAATGTACACACGCTTTTGTTGTCTTGAGCAAACGTAGCTACAGCAAAGGAGTTTGAAGAGTCCACTGTCATCTCACCCTTTTCTTGACATCATTTTAGGAGTAGTGAAGTCATCGAGGAGAAGTGCAATATTATTGGCGGACTAGATATGCTGCTCATGGGTATGGTCAGTGAAATAAGGTGGCATCAAAGGCAGGAACAGACTCCCGGAAGGATGGTTGACGGCTCCCCATGACGTCACGACGCAATAAAAGATTTTTGCGAACGTGTTTCTCGACCTTATCAAGCGGAGCGCTTGACGTCATGACGCAATAAGTGATATTGACTGACGGGTCTCCATAACGTCATGACGCAATAAGGGATTTCGGCTGACGGCTCCACTTGACGTCACGACCCAATAAGTGATTTGGGCAGACGGCTCCGCTTGACGTCACGACGCAATAAGTGATATTGACTGACGGCTAACCATGACGTCACGACGCAATAAAGGATTTTGACTGACGGCTCCGATTGACGTCACGACGCAATAAGTGATATTGAATCACGGCTGCCCATAACGACACGACGCAATAAGGGATTTTTACTGACGGCTCCACTTGACGTCAATGCACTGAAGTGGTTAAATTGACGACTTCGCCTGTCGTCAGAATCCATTAAATGTTTGCAGAGACGGCTCCCTTTCTCGTCGCATTACACTAATATTGCATGATATGTAAAATTTTATATTCTTGATTCTTTAGGAGCTATATTTTTGTCGTGATATGTAGAACGAGCAGTCGTTATTTATAGAGTATCCTACAGTAAACCTGTTAATAAAAACACGCACAGTCCAGCAGTAAAGAATCACTGACGAGCTCACTGAAACTTGTTTATAATGAATGCTTAAATATAATGACAATATGTTCTTTCAGTGTGAGCATTTCACCAGAATTTTGATAATGGAAAATAAATATTTTGTGTTTCTCAGTCATTCAAAATGTTACTTGAATTGCCAGAATAAATCTTTAGTTTTGGCCTACTATTCCTGCTTTTTTAAAGAGGTTCCGTAATTATGTTCAGGATCAGAATTACTAAAAAATATGCCAGCTACCATAGAAGTTAGAGATTCACATTCGATCTCTTCTGTTAAAATGCCTCAAAAACCATCTAAAAATCAATATAAATCTCAAATTGCCCGTGATAATAACAATAATTTAATTGATTACCATCAACCGGGAAGCTGTTAAGGTTAATTAACGAATTCAATCAAACATCATTCACGACTAATAAGCGCTAATGACCTTCTGACTCGACGGTAACTTCTAACAACAGCTATTAAACAACTTTAATTGGAGAAATGCTCCCTGTGGAAGAAGTAAGTCCCACGACTACCAGAATATGGTCTGACCAATTGAACACTATTTATAGAGATAGAATGTTTTAAATTGAAGCTTAATGGGATGAGCAAATTCACCCGCAGTGCTCTTTTGACTAATTCATCATCATGATTAGACTGAAGGGAGACGTTACTCTGAAGAGGTTTACATACTATTAAATAATAATCCCATTCCGTCATTAATCAATATAGCTTCCTCTCCAGTCATTATTGTCAGTGTTTTGCGGAACACAGGAGAGTCGGCCTTCAGGTAATAAGAGTTCTCTGAGATACTTAAATTCTGGTAGCAGTTACCGTAGATTAATGATATGTTTTTTCCTAGTAGGCTCAATTACACTTCATCCAATTACACTGCCTTCAACGCACATCTCACCCTGTTTCACTCCTTCCAACTTGCATTACCCCAGCTATATTTCAGGTAACCAATTCTACCCCTGTTATTATGCCCCTACCATCCATTCACCGTCCACCTCTGTTACATGGAAGGGTTTGAGGGACCAATAACACTGTTCCTCGTTAGCAGCAGCTATCGAAACAAGTTTCTAAAACTTTCGAGGATACTCCTTCTTGGGTCTCATGAAGCAAGGATATGAATGGGCTGCGCCATGCGCGTTATGGACGTCGTGGCTTGCAGGAGCAGCGGTACGATACTGACCTATTTTTCCATTACATCATAAAGACCATTGATGTTTGAGAGCACTGGAAATTCATTTAAAATAGATAAATCTTCTACCATACCACGGCACGCGGAAAATTGGATCGCTTCCAATAAAATATACACCAAAACACACGTAGATGAATAATATTTTGCTTTTCATTATTCTGCAATCGTCTCTCGGCTTGTGGAATTATTGCCATCAATGCAACTTCAACATATGTGAAATTCTTAAGAGCAAGGCTAAACATGTACATTATAAAATTATTGCAATCTTTGTGGAATGGTTCATTCTATTGTTCCACACAACTCTATTTTAGACAAGCTAGGTAACTCGTAGGGAATAAACGTACCCTCTATAAGGGACCGAGGAGTTTTTGACAGGTGACAAACTATATCTTTAATGGGACCTAACAACGGGTTCGCTGGTCGTAATGACTCGTATATACGACAAATATCTCTTTGTGTGGGACATTAATTCGCTATATTCGACTTAATACCGCTCTATTTGGGACGTAATCATTCCTCCCTATATGTTTTCAGTGTATTTTGTACTTAATTAGGACGTGGATGATTTTAAACCGGAATAAAATAATGGGACACATTCGATCGCGATATTTCAATTTGGTTATTGAATGCATGGAGTTTACGCAAATTTGGTTAGTAGGCAGAATGCGAGCTTTATAGGAATTTCTAAAAATAATAACAGCATCCCAAAATTCTGAATAGAAGCCACCATATTTCCTTAACAGCGTCTATATTGTCACAGAAGCAGACTCAAAATGCAACAAATGCCAAGCTGAAAGAGCGAGACAATCTTGGAAAATTACAACCGCGAGAATCGAAATCTCAAATAAACGGATTCTGTCACAGAAGAAGCACTCTACTGGTAGCAGATGACGTAGCAAACGCTCGACAATTCCGTAAAGATATACATTGAATAGCATTAACAGAACGCTCGGTCAACAGAACAGCACGATGGTAGTTTCTAAAAGGGCTCCTGTCTCCTTCCCGAAACAAATTGTATTTATTCGATAGACAAGAGGCTGTGCCAGATCACTCGGCGATGCAACAACTATCAGAAAAACAGCACCTGAAATCACACTATCATGGAACCGTAGGTGTGTCTCAGCAGAAGAACCCTTAACAGGTGGGCAATACTGAAATAACTGATGGAACAGCACAAAAGAAGGGCGTGCCAACAGAACAACCCCGATCCCCCTCCCCCTATCTGGAGACGGTTACAAAGAAGATATTCAATCGAGGTTACGTAAACAATTTTCCCATTTTCAAAACTCAGAACTTGGAATTGAGGAAATGTAGTTCGAGAACATGAGACGACCATCATCTTGTGGCATTTGGTTTCTTTCTCCGAAGCAGCCACCATTCGTCAAATTCTCATAAGATTTCTCCTAAGGGACTAAGGACGCAGACGTTGTACCGTTTGCGCAACCACGTCCTTTTGATCACCAAGCAGGAATCATCATGAAACACTTAATGATGAAGAGCAACGCACTTGCGGCGTTCAACAATTTTTCTTTAAAAACTTTCTAGCTGCATAGCCTACTCACTGACCAAACATACAGAAAAAAATCATAACAATTCTACCGTCTCAAAATATACTTTGTCACATTAATCAAGAAGCACAATACCGAGATGAATCAGACAGCAAAACGTCCATTTTAATTGTATGTCACGAAATCTAGACAATTTATTCCCGTATGCACGCATTGTTATAGTGTTACCTAATATAAAAAAAATCTTACGTCTTTTTAGCCCATTCAAGCTGGATATTCGCCCTTTCAAAGCATGCTTCTCGCACAAATCCGTCTTGGACTCACCGAGACGATTCCTCCACTTGCAAGAGTAATTCAACCAAAGTTCAGCAGAACACCCTTGAAGTTCTTGTTTCTGTTTTTCGTCGTGTCCTACAAGCGACGAAGTTGTTCGACAGGAGATTTCTCTCACGTCTTTTGTCTGCGAAGGACCTCAGTTTAAGGGATCATCTCTTGGGAAAGAGATTGAACAGCAAAAACGGTGGGGAAATGTGTCCAATGGACACTTTTTAGGAAGAATATTTACTTGGGAAAGAGTTTAAAATAGAATTATAAATGTCAGAGTGAAGAAAGTTTTTGATGAAGTTTGCAAGTTCTGTGAACAAAACAATTGGAACAGGTTTCGGCTGTGAAAATGTTCACGAAGAAAATAAATGAATTTGTTCAAGAAGACAAAGAATGTATCGTCTGATAAATTTGGCGTACGAGTGCGCCCACAACTCAACAATATACGATCGAACCAGAAATAGTGAATGTCCAAAATTAGGTTAATTGTGCCTAATTTTATAATTTTATTAGACAATGATCTGAGTATAAAAAGGATTGGACAATGGTTCTCGAGTATCACATCATGAAGTTAAATGTTTGTAACGCCATAAACTATTTTTTATGTGAAAAAATATGACAAAAACCGCTTGTCTAACTGTAACAGCATCTCTGTATTGCATATTCCTATATTAAAACAATTTATTTTGTCAACACTCGCCATATAAGGTGTTGCATAAACGATATTTCCCTTGTGAGAAGAATCCACCCACTTGGTGATATTTGCCAGCCTTCAAAACCTAGTCTTCCCATCACAAAGTTTGGTCACGGAAGTACAAACATTTTGGACAGCAGTTAAGAAGCGTCAGTAGATACGCTCAAACAACACATTTTCTTGATCTAATTTAAACGTGAAAGTTTTGTCTTTCACTTGCTTAGGTCGGTATCTACTGACGCTCCTTTCTTCGTGTTTTTTCCTAACTTCTATTTCGATTTTGGTTTTGAAATTGATGATGCGTATAAAGAGCTCTCTCTGGTGATCCCCCAGTTTTACTTATTTGGTTATGAACTCTGTGTTGTACAATCAAGTTAATCATAGTTTTTTAATAACAGATCCTATTTCAGTTCTGGTTGTGTTTCCAAAAATCGATGACTTGAACTTCATTGTATCGTCATAACATTTGTAATTGATTGGCAGTTTCAATTTCAACTAAATTTAGTTACTTCGATTAAGGGTAATCAAACCAGTGATTTAATTGGTGTCTAAAATAGAAAAGGTTAGCATCACTTGAAATAAAACATTGTTGCAATATCTTTGATGTGGTTAATGAACTGTGAATTACCAATGATCAGTAGATGGGTCTGTTTTTCTCCTGTTGACGAACAGGTTATACCGTATCTTATTAAGTAATTGAAATATGGCGTCAATGATTTCATACAGTGCAGTCCCTGTGCCAATGATTTTAGACAGTGCAGTCCTTCCTTAAATAGTGAACGATAACTTGACAACCAGATGTTTTTTATTTGCTCAATTGGGTTCATATATTAATCATGTCATCTATTCGGATAAAACTTGAAACTCGAAGCACTCCCGATTAGCGTTCTCTGAACCGGATGAAAATCTGACTATTGATAAACATTAGGCATTAGGAGGTTTCAATCTGTATATAAGGACATCAAACCAAGTGAGAGTAACATGGTATGGAGGTTGTGCCTGTCCCTATAAAGTAAAGTGAATCAAACTTTGAGTATCAAATAATTCTTTTGTCCAAAATCGGAACACAAAAAAATCAACTACAATTATTCTTTTCAACAAAATTATGCAACCGGCGTGCGACAAAATTCGGAAATTCTGACTCGTTTGAAGTGAAGGGAAGCTGGAATTTTGATCCCTAGACATAATTTGAATAAACTTGATCCTACCATAAGCATAATGTCCTTCAGCTCAAATAGGATCCATTTGCTTGATCCTACGTAGCACAATGACCTCAAATCCAAGCATGGTCTGCGTGTGCTCTCACACATTCGTATCCTGCACCTGCTTCCATGACAGGCCAGCTGGTGGATGCTGCTGGATTCGCGGCCGATCGGCTAAAGTAAACAATATAATCATTGATAATGATTGTATGAACTGATCTGGGAGAGACTCGTAGCACAACTACATCTCCGTGCAAGGGCTGAGTTAACTGAACTCCATCTCCGGGTAGGGGCTGAGTCAACTGAACTCCGTCTCCGGGCAGGGGCAGAGTTAACTAAACTCCGTCTCCAGGCAGGGGCTGAGTTAACTGAACTCCGTCTCCAGGCAGGGGCTGAGTTAACTGAACTCAGTCTCCAGGCAGGGGCTGAGTTAACTGAACTCCGTCTCCGGGCAGGGTCCGAAGTAACATTTAACAGATTTTTCACACCCAACTGAACAGGTAAGTTTAAAAATTAAGCTACCTCTCACTCTCTCCCTGGGTCATCAATAGTCAATGCCACTGCCCCGGGATAATCTCGTCTGATCTAACCCTGATCATAGCACGAAAATTCCTCTCGTTACCCCTTATCACAGAGCCTCACCCTCCTCCCCTTCATCACAGCATGTCATTTCCTCTCACTACCTCTTATCACAGAGCCGCACCCTCCTCCCCCTCGTCAGAGCCCGTCCTTCCCCTAACCACCACACATCTGAGAGTGACATCTCTCCTCATCACAGAGTGTCATTTCTCCTCATCGCCCCTCATCACTGTACGTCATTCCCATCATCATTCACGTCACTCCCTCTGATCATCCATCATCACAAAGTGGCATTCCCATTCATCACCGTCTCAGCCTCCGTTTCCACATAACTTCTCATCACAACATGCTATTCCTCCTCATCTCAACACGACATTCCCTCCCAAATTACAGAGAAGTTTTATTCCTCTTATCCCAGCCCGTCATTTCATTTCATCACAAAGAGTTATTCCCTGTTCTCTCCCCTAATCACAGGTCGTTAATCCTCATCCTCACCCGCAATCACAGGGCGGTATTCCTTGTCCTCACCGCCCATCACAGAGCGCTATTCCTTGTCCTCAACCCCCCTCACAGAGCGTTATTCCTTGTCTTCACCCCCACCACAAACCGTTATTCCTTGTCCTCACCTTCATCACAGAGCGTTATTCCTCATCCTCACACCCTATCACAGAGCGTTATTCTTTGTCCTCACCCCCATCACAGAGCGTTATTCCTTGTCCTCACCCTCATCACAGAGCGTTATTCCTTGTCCTCACCCCCCATCACAAAGCGCTATTCGCCTCATCACATGACATAATTCCAACCCATATCAGCATGTTATTCCCTCTGATCAACCCTCATCACAGAGCGTCATTCCCCTCAACACAGCCCTTTATTTTCCCGCCTCACTCATCAAGCACGTCATTCCCTCTGATCACCCCTCATCACAGATCGTCATTTCTCTCATCATAAAGCTACTGAGAGCCATTCCTCCTCATCACTCCTCATCACAGGGCGTCATTTCACTCATCATAGAGCTACTGAGCGTCATTACTTCTCATAACCCCTCATCACAGAGCGCTACTAAGCCCAGTACCTTCTCACTAGAACTGTCACTGGACCAAACATTTGGACTCAACAGTGCGTGGGACTCCCAATGTCTTACAGGCAAAACAAAACTGCGCTGACGGATACGAGCGCTGACATTAAATGAGAAACGAGGATCATTTAGACAGACTCGCATTTATTTAGCTATTTCTTGAGCTGCCTGGGAGGGAGCCGCCTGGGGTTGTGAGTAAAAGAAGTGGAATTTTGTGACTGACTCTAGAGCCGGACCGAGTAATGAATAGAGAAAAAGAAGTCTCGAGCATTGTCTCGAGCATTGTTTCGAGCATTGTCTCGAGCATTATCTCGAACATTGTCTCAAGCATTGTCTCGAGCATTGTCTCGAGCATTGTCTCGAGCATTGTCTCGAGCATAATCGCGAGCGTTGTCTCAAGCATTATCTCGAACATTGTCTCAAGCATTGTCTCGAGCATTGTCTCGAGCATTGTCTCGAGCATTATCTCGAACATTGTTGTGTGCGCATCAGCACGACAAGACGCAAGATTTCTTGAGGCTTGTCTCGATAAGAGTGCTCCTAGTTAGAGATTTGTTCGACAATGTATGTTGGTGACCTCAGATAAATGGTGGCATTCCTGATTTCCTGTGGAAAACGTCAGTAAATGATCAATAAATTTCCATAACCGAAATGACGTTAATCGTTTAGATTAAATGACCCGCTGATGCGGTGATTGTATCCATTTCAACATTTTAATCTCAGCAATTGACATCTGAAAAATGTTCGCTTTACCATTAGTATATTTCTTTTTTTTTCTCAACATTTCTAATTGAATGAAAGCAAATTTTACATTGATACTTCATTGTGGGACTTATTTTAATGATTCTTTATGAGGTTTATCTACATTACCATTTGCCTGAACGAGTTTTATTTATTGTCAACAGGTCGCATGGTTTTATGGTGGGCAACAGGTTGTATGGTGGTCAATAGGCCGTATGGTCGTATGGTGGTCAACAGGTCGTATGGTCGTATGGTGGTCAACAGGTCGTATGGTCGTATGGTGGTCAACAGATCGTATGGTATACAAACGAAAGTGATGACATACGAGACCGTATTCCGTGCTCCCTTAATTTCCTGCAATACTGAACAACCAACTCCAATAGTGTTTGAAGGTGAACCATTGATAATATTCAGCCTTTCTTTAATTCCCCAAAATTACACGACAACGCAGTAACTATTTTGACCCATTATTTATTATGTTACAATGCAACTAATCTGTCCCAATTCCGAAGAGTGTGGATTGAACAGACAACCAAACAGCATCTATTGAATCATAGAGTGTTGTCAGTAGAAGATCGTCAGGTAACAGAAAGAAAACCGTTCCTATGATACGCCCAGTATTACAAATGATGGATCATTTCAGGAAAATACCAATCAAACGTTTCATAACTGGTTTCGAATCAAATAATAGTATGCAGTGAAACGCTACGCTAATGACTTTTAATGGTTTCCTAGTTAATTCCAATACTAAATAGGCAACAATAATACATTGAACGGACATCACATAGTTCAAAATATATTTTTTTTACTGGAGAGCAGGAAATGGAAATCTCGACTTCAGTGCTACGGTATTAAAAAAATCATCATCAACTAATCGTGCAGATTTCTCATGGTACTTCCTAATCATTAACTATGTAATGGTACTTCCTAATCATTAACTATGTACTGATTCTTCCTTATCGTTAACTATGTAATGGAACTTCTTAACCGTTAACTATGTAATGGTTCTTCCTAATCGTTAACTATGTAATGGTACTCACTAATCGTTAACTATTTAATGGTTCTCCCTAATCGTTAACTATGCAATGGTTCTTCCTAATCATTAACTATGTAATGGTACTTCCTAATCATTAACTATGTAATGGTACTTCTTAATCGGTAACTATGCAATGGTACTTTCTAATCGTTAACTATGTAATGGTTCTTCCTAACCAATAACTATGTAATGGTACTTCCTAATCATTAACTATGTAATGGGACTTCCTAATCGTCAACTATGTATTGGTGCTTCCTAATCATTAACTATGTGATGATTCTTCCTAATCGTTAACTATGTAATGGTTCTTCCTAATCATTAACTATGTAATGGTACTTCCAAATCATTAACTATGTAATGGTACTTCCTAATCTTTAACTATGCTACACGTTGAAAGCACGACAGGCTTCGTATTGTTTATTCCGAGCAAGACCGATACCCAACAATAAATAAAATATTCAATGGTTTGTTAGCTGCAACGCAATTACGTAGAACCGGAGGATGAAGAAATACTGATCAGGTCCAGGGAGCATGAGAGGTGGTAAAATTTTAATGAATGTGTTTGCAAGGTTTTCACTCAAAATGACATATCTGTTTGAAAGGTTTTCAAACTCATGTTACAATTTCATGTACTAGATTTATTTTTAAATGAACACAACAACAAAGAAAGAGTATGATTAGTAAAAATTATTGTTAAAATATTATCCACGTCCGACCGAAGAAACAAACATCGTACATAACTGTGTCGAAAAGTTTGAGTTATATAACACATTACTATGAACAATCCCTGCACTGGAGGTAAGCTTGCGCAGGAAAGATCCAAACATTTCGAGACCAAAGAGCTGACATCTGGTGGCGCCCAAGCTGCAAAGCATGCCACTAGGGCTGCTGAGGTTACAAATAAAAATTAGGGGAACTACCAGCAGCGCAGGGTGAGCGACAGCTGTACCGAACGGTGTTGGAGTAACACAATAGGGATGGTTGAGATACCAAGAAGTCGGAACGGTTGCGTCCTCCCGTTATTGAGGAACAAAGAATCTGAGAATAAAGGTTTGTTTGCTTGCCAGGCACAGCTATTGGTCAACTTTTAACTTTGCCACAACCGGACAGCCTATCCCATAATTGCCCTAACCGGACAGCCTATCCTATAATTGCCCAAACCGGACAGCCTATCTTATAATTGCCCCAACCGGACAGCCTATCCTATAATTGCCCTAACCGGACAGCCTATCCTACAATTGCCCTAACCGGACAGCCTATCCTATTATTGCCCCAACCGGACAGCCTATCCTATAATTGCCCTAACCGGACAGCCTATCCTATAATTGCCCAAACCGGACAGCCTATCCTATAATTGCCCTAACCGGACAGCCTATCCTATAACTGCCCTAACCGGACAGCCTATTCTATAATTGCCCTAACCGGACAGCGTATCCTATAATTGCCCTAACCGGACAGCCTATTTTATAATTGCCCTAACCGGACAGCGTATCTTATAATTTCCCTAACCGGACACCTTATCCTATAATTTCTCTAACAGGACAGCCTATTCTATAATTCCCTAACCGGACAGCCTATCCTAAATTGCCCTAACCGGACAGCCTAACCTATAATTGCCTAACTGGACAGCCTATCCTATAATTGCCCCAACCGGCCTATCTTTTAACAAAACCTTAGCCTACGAGTTACCCTTATCAAAGCCCTCACCTGACGGGTCACTCTGTAAAATGAACATTACTGACAAGTTACCCATTAAGAAAACCTCTAAACTGCCTGGTTACCCTTCGAGAGTATGCCTTGACAACAACAGCAGAGAGGGTAAGGGGTAGGGGGGTGGAGGGATGGGAGGGAGGGCTGCTAAGCTGCAGTTAGAGGAGAGTGTTTATTGGCAATAGCAACAGGAGGGGTTAGGGATGAGGGGGGAGGGAGGGTTGTTGAGCTGCAATTGGAGGAGAGTGTGCATTGGCAATAGCAACAGGAGGGGTTAGGGGATGAGAGGTGAGGGGGAAGGGAGGCTGAGATGCAGTTAGAGGAGACAAGTGTATTGACAATATCAGAAGGAGGAGCAGGAAGTGAGGGGGAAGAGAGGGGGGAGAAGGAGAGAGGCTGAGCTGCAATTAGAGGAGAGTGTGTATTGGCAATAGCAGTAGGAGGAGTAAAGGATGCAAGGGGAGGAGGGAGGAAGGCTGAGCTGCAACTAGAGGAGAGTGTGTATTGGCAATAGCAGTAGGAGGAGTAGGGGATGCAAGGGGAGGAGGGAGGAAAGCTGAGCTGCAACTAGAGGAGAGTGTGTATTGGCAATAGCAGTAGGAGGAGTAGGGGATGCAAGGGGAGGAGGGAGGAAGGCTGAGCTGCAACTAGAGGAGAGTGTGTATTAGCAATAGCAGTAGGAGGAGTAGGGGATGCAAGGGGAGGAGGGAGGGAGGCTGAGCTGCAACTAGAGGAGAGTGTGTATTGGCAATAGCAGCGGCAGCTGTAGTGTATTGGATGGGGACGCTAGTGAGGTATGCAGGCGATGTACGTTGGAAGTTGGGAATTGACGACTCAGCAGAGGACAACATCTGGACTCACCTCAACATTCCTAGAGGTTAAGCTTCCCTGTCTCATCATACAGAACTTATTTTATTCAATTTCTCAGTGTAATGAATAGAGGAGAGCATGGAATCTATCAATACTTCAAGGACAATATCATTATATATTTCTGTTTCTCAACATGTGTGAAGAACATGTTTATTTAATAACAAATTCTTCGACTGTGGTGGGGGAGAACACGTCCATATCACAACCTTCTCCCCCGATGGCGTTAGGTTAGAACACATCGATAACACAGTGACATCCCCCAATGACGGTGAAGAAGAGTAGGTCAATAATACAGCGCTATCATTTGATAACGGCGAGAAAGAACATGTGTACAACACAATGTTATCGATCGACGGCGGTGAAAGAGAACAAGTGTATAACCCAACGTTATCTTCCGACGGCGGTGACAGAGAACAAGTGTGTAACACAACGATTTTCCTCGACGGCGGTGAGAGAGAACAAGTGTGTATCACAACTTTATCCCCGACTGCGGTGAGAGAGAACAGGTGTGTAACACAACGTTTTCTGCCGACAGCGGTGAGAGAGAACGAGTGTGTAACGCAACGTTATCCCTCGACGGCGGTGAGAGAGAACAAATGTGTAACATAACGTTTTCCTCCAACGGCGATGAGAGAGAACAAATGTGTAACACAACGTTATCCCCCGACAGCGGTGAGAGAGAACAAGTGTGTAACAGAACGTCTTTCCCCGATAGCGGTGAGTGGGAACACGTCTGTGACACAACGAATCCTTCGATAACAGTGAAGAAGAACCAGTTAGGAGTACACGTCTTTACCACTACGATATCGCCTAACATTATCTCCTAACGTCAGCCCGACGTTATCGTCCGGAGATATCTCACACGAGCCAAGAGGGATTGCAAGGAAATAGAACTTTTGCTAAGCCAATAATCCTCTTAAACGAACTCACAAGAAGCCGTTCAATAGGACGCAGTGGAAAAAAAACATCCGCCCCAAGCTTCTTGCGTGAGTAGAATGTTCGGACTGACGTTTATCCCAGACTGGTGCATCTGGCTGGTGCATCAGACAGGTGCATCTGGCTGGTACATCAGACAGGTGCATCTGGCTGGTGCATCAGACTGGTGCATCTGGCTGGTGCATCAGACTGGTGCATCTGGCTGGTGCATCAGATTGGTGCATCAGACAGATGCATCTGGCTGGTGCATCGGACTGGTGCATCTGGCTGCTGCATCTGGCTGGTGCATCACACTAGTGCATCTGGCTGGTGCATCAGACTGGTGCATTTGGCTGGTGCATCAGACTGGTGCATCTGGCTGGTGCATCAGACTGGTGCATCTGGCCACAACACAAAAATTGTCGGACACGAAATCTGTAGTCTCGATGGACGACGTTTAGTGAATCAATAAATTATATCACATAAACTATAAACAAGGCTACTGATTTCATTAACATCACATTTCATGGGCAAATAAGTTTATGAGAGAGCCTCTGCCTGCTGTCAGGAAGATGAGAAATTGGAGAAATGACACACATCGGCCATAATATATTTTAATGTTTCAAACCCATCGTCAAAGTCGCTCGCATACTTCTCGTTGCCGCACAGCTGATATCACCATCCTATCGCTGCCATATCCCCATCCTATCACTGCCGTATCACCATCCTATCACTGCCGTATCCCCATCATAGCACTGTCCTATCGCCATCATATCACTGTCTTATAGCAATTATATCCCTGTTCTGTCACCATCATGTCACTACTATCCAATTAACATTATAATATCACAATCCAATCACCATACACTGATTTATCATCCTCCTTAAGCCGCTATCCACCCTATCCAAGCACCCCCCCCCCCCTGCCTGTTTTCCCGACCGCTAATGATCCTCTTTTTTAGGCTCGTTTTGATGAAATTAGGGCACCGCTTTGCCGGGTTTGCGGGGATGCAGAGCAGCTAATGGAATAAAGACGCGTTCAGCGGCTGAGAGTGAAGGGCGGAGCTATGTATTTATTAAAAAAAGGCCAAGGAAAGACAACTGCCACGGACAGAGACAAGGTGATGCACATAGTCTGTGCATCGGGTAGGCCTCTAGCTGAATAATGTTATATTCATTGGCAGAAGTTGATGCTATTCATTTGTCAATCCAGAATACGTCCAGAATACCTCTCCAGCTGAATAATGTTATATTCATTGGCTGAAGTTGGTGCAACTCATTTGTCAATCCAGAATACTTCCAGAATGCCTCTCCAGCTGAATAATGTTATACTCATTGGCTGAAGTTGGTGCAACTCATTTGTCAATCCAGAATACTTCCAGAATACTTCTCCAGCTGAATAATGTTACATTCATTGTCTGAAGTTGGTGCACCTCATTTGTCAATCCAGAATACTTCCAGAATACCTCTCCAGCTGAATAATGTTATATTCATTGGCTGAAGTTGGTGCA
>SDVV010015974.1:0-14377 GCA_016164225.1 Gammarus roeselii | reverse complement strand
TGGATTGCTGTGTTGGGTATACGTGACCATTTTTTTTTTAAATTCATTATTGCAAGTTTGAGATGTAATAACTCCGCTTGGGTATCAATACATAACCCAAATCACACAAATTAACGGTTAAAATGTAGTTAATTAGTACGCTTTTACCAGGGATATCGAGTTCTACATAGCGCAATCAAGTGATGATATATTGATAGGATAAAATATACATTGCTTGTTTTGTTCCTGGTACATAGGAATAAAAATACCCGGTGTGGCAGCTATCTGTTCATATCTTGCAATTATGATTGTAGTATTGTGATGTTTTGCCTGTATCCAGAAAATGTTTGGTAAGTTGGGCGTGGCCGTCAGTTTTATTGATCGATGTGGTTGTGGGAACTATTGAATGGGTAGTTAGTGTGGAGAGGGAGAGGGGAGTCCGGGAAGAGGAGAGGGGTCCGTTCTGCAGTAAATTTACTAGAGATGTATGATTTATCAACAAATTCTACAAAATTTTATATCCTATATAGTATTAATGTAAAAGGACTCCTCCTAATTTTTTGTTGGTCATTGTTGTATATCAGTCGCACATATTGCTGGCTTATCCACTTTATTTATTGATTGGGGTATGCATGTATACGCTTTAGGTTAGCTTCCGATTTTGATTACAGTGTTGATGTATTGACTCTTCCGTTTGTTGGTCCAGTTTCTTGTCGGCAGGCCCGGTAACTAGCCGTTTATTGTCGATATGGCTCTTAGCTGTGCCTGTTAGCTGACCGTTTATAGTTGGTGAGCCTTGTTAGTATGTCAGTCTATTTGTTCCACGCAATCACTTTTCCCTATGTAGATTCCCTTTCTGCAAGACAATACATGTTTTTTTAATCTTGTAACATAAGGATTTTTCTGTATATAGGGTTTTACAGAAACAATTATTTATATTTTTACTTGAGACACAGCAGCAGTTTGGTTTAGGAATTTTTATAGATTTAAATGGGCTTCGAAGTATTTTCACTTCATTACGCATGATGTCTGAGTATTTGTTTTGAATGTCAGATATATTTCTTTCGGTTTAGCTTATATGTTTGTGTACAATCTAAGTCTTGTTTCAGATCCCTTTAGGAGGTAACGTATAGGATTATTGCTAATAATTACATGATAGGTAATGCATATTGGCATAAGGTATTGATTGACCATATACATTCCATATTTTTATAGGATTTAGCATCTGGGTGTTTTTTTCTCTGGTCTATTGAGCTCTAGACTGCTGCCCTTAGTACTCATTTTAGATAGATGGATACTTGTGCGAGTATTGTATACATCACTTCAATACCTACCCTTGTAACCAAAAGTTTGTATTTGAACGTCAGTTAACTTTTTTTCGACGCTAATTTTTTAAATTAAAGTTACACGTTTATGGCATCGAATCATTTCAGGCTTTTTCTTGCTGACGCCGACATTCCCATCCACTATATTCCTGCATATATTCGAAATATACATGAATTTGAGTTGTGTCGTGATGTGTGATAAACGTAATTTGAAACGTAAATTGAATTTTTGTAATAAAATAAATCAACGAAAATCATCCGAACGTAGTCAACTCGTCAAACATTTAAGTGATAAGGAAGTTAAAATCATCTACGAAATATTTAAAAATATAGAAAGCAAAAAATTGGTCTGTGATAAACTAATCAAGTCATGGGTAAATAAATTCAACTCTATAATAAAACAATTAGGAAGTAAATCGTCCGGGAGTAAATCTTCCGAGGCCAAAAGGAAAACATTATCAACCGTGCGTGGAGGGCTTCTGTTAAATTTACTATTACCCACAGCAGTCAGCTTTTTGACAAGAATAATCCATGGATGAATCGATTTATTACCTTGTTCCAAAGTCCAAGATGGAAAAATGTACAACAACTCATATGGGCGGTAGCGCGGCACCCATATCTATCACAACAGGACCAGAAATAGCAGAACATAGCAGTACGTATCACAGTCAAAGATTGAGCAGGCGTGGGGATGAAATACTAGATTTGAATAATCACCTGAAATATTACTGAAATTATTTAATTTTATTTTCGGTCTCTATCGCAGTAGCATAACTACAGAGCCCACACAGGAACCGATCAAACAAAATGAGCCACGAAACGGCAATGATGTTGCAGTAATATATAGGGCAACATTACCGACCGTTGCTAAGACACTATGCCCTGGTTTGCTTCACTATCTTAAAATTAGCTCAGCACTTATATTTGAATCGAATGGGCTTGTTAGTCATCCTAATGTCCAAAGCCGTATTCACGTAGTTGATCTCCTAAAAAGTTTATTGGTAAATAAGACAACGATAACTCCAGACGTCAATGCTATCATTCCGACATTCCTGGATAAAATGCCTAAAGCATTTCTTGAAAATAAATTATTGAAAATTGAAGAGAAGGAGGATGAGATAGATGCGTTCTGGGATACATTGTAACACACGGTATCACCAACATAACAATGCAGCACTGGTATACGATCACTGGATAAATCACAGCATAACATAACCTAACACGCAAAAACAAAACGAAACGTACTTTTCCCGCTCGGACCAGTTGTGAGAGTTAGTGGCACTCACCAACCAACATGTATGACCATGTGAGAACCAATACTGACAGGGGGCCATGACTGACACATAATATGGAATAAATATGTCCCTACTAGCACGGAAATATCGCATTAATGTCGCACCGAGTTCTAAATAAATCATTGAATCCTCAACAGGCATGGAGATGTCACGTTTTTCAATACATCGTTTAAGGCTATATACCATATCTGTAATTATAAAATTGCTGGTTATATTCTATTTAATCGATCTACAAATAAGCTCATACATATATAAACAAATCACATGCAATGCGAAATTTGGTCATAATGTGACTGCATATATATCAAATGAAGCCCTGGCGAATATCGTAGATAAAACAATCGGAGAAAAAAAACAGGAAACTAATTGAATCTATGCCACGTGTAAATTGATCAACACAGTACGTCGTAGAAATGATATCAAGGTTGAAAATTCATCATGACCGTCTCCGGAAATGAACATTCGCGCAAGAAGAATATGTGTGGAGTCTTAACCTTTAATACATTTTGTAAATTATTATGTAATTGTAATTATCAATGAAAAATATCTTATAAATGTATGTTTACCAATACCCCAAAAGGCATTCAGAGGACACAGCGTTGAAAATGCCCACGAAGAAACAATCAGTTGATGTTTATTCATGTCTAGAGTTCGCGAGTTTAAAATGCATCGTTTCATAATGAATTATTTCGTTAGCACGCACGGACTCAATTATTTCGATTACTATAGCAACAATAACATCTGCTTCCACAGGGCAACATTCCGTTGCCGCTGCATGAAACGAGTAGAAATATTGACAACATTTTTGTGTCAATAATTGTGGCTGACATTGTGGTGCCCGGATGACGGTTTGGGAGAGACTTCTTTCGGACATAACTTAGGAAGAGAGGCAAGATGCGTTAGAGGTGATAAAACATGGAAATCCCCTAGTAAGTGAGGCTGCTGAATCTGGAGTCTTAGTCCGGCGTGGTACCGATTGAGTGGTTCAGGGCTTGCAACGTTCCACTGTGAAAGGCAAACGAGATTTATGTGGATCTGGTAAAATGGTGAATACATCATTATAATAAATTTACAACAACATAAATATACACCTCAGACATAAAAGGTGAGGAACTCAAAGATGTTAGAATCAATACATTAGTGTATGATTTTCCATCAATGTATCGTAATTTGTTATAACCTTCTTATCCTGTTGGAGTCTCATATGACAAGAAACGTTGGGTAGCATAAAAACATCGTTAACCTTGTTAACCGGATTACACAAAAAAAGTATATAACCTTTTAAATGACGATAAAAAAATAGTCAAAGGTAGTTTCATCGTGTTATCCGCCCCTAAAGAAGTAAAAATAGGAACGGAAGATCCGCTCAAACCGGGTACCAGGAGCTCAAATTCTCACCATAAACGATGAGTAGGATGAATTGCAACAGATGACTGCAGAATTATCAATTTTATTCCTCGTGTAGACTGCTACAGGAGGCATTAGAGCATCTTGAGTTGACGAACGAGAACGTTTGATGCATAACTTGTATTCACTGCAGTTCATTTGAGTGAGCACTCCGCCTCCCTATGAATAGAGTTGGTATAATGACTGTCACTGATAATTTCGTGCTTCTACAGAACGACTAACAGATCTTGGAAAAACATTGCAATTGGGTGTTTGCAAGTTTCCGTAGAATCGAAACTCATTTCTAGAGAAAATATATTAAATGCAAAATAAGTGAATTGAAAAATGTTCGGAATGAAAGTCCTCCAATGAAATAGTGGTCAGGAGAATTCCCACGTTCCGCAACGATACGACCCGAATTTCATCATGAGCATTGCATGACGAATTCAGAATTTACAGCCAGTGGCAGTTTTGCTGCGAGCGTTGTTGGCCTGCCACGGTAATGAGCCCCTTTGACGAGCGGCTCAACACATTTGGGTCCCTGAGCAGTCCTTACTAATGAGGCTGGGTCTTGTTGCATGGGGAACCGTTGGTCTCAAGATGGAAGGCGAGAGTTTGAGACGAGCTGGCGGTCTCAAGGAGGAAGGCAAGAGTCGAAGAGGGGCCGACGGTCATACAATGTAAGACGAGTCAGAAACGGGCCGGCGGTCACAAAGAGGAAGGTGAGATACTGTGACGGGTTGACGGTCTCAAGAAGGAAGGCGAGAATTGGAGACGCAGTGGCAATTTGTTGGAGTAAGGCGAGAGTCATTTAGGGGCTGACAGTCTCAAGGATGAAGGTGAGAGTCTAAGAGGGGATGGCGGCCTTGTAGACTATGGCGAGAGACGTGGTGGGGCCAGCGGTCTAAAGCAGTATGACATTAGTCGAAGAATGACTGCTGGGCTCAAAAAGTTAGGCGGGAGTCGGAGACGGTTTGACGATCTGAAAGAAGGTTAGATACAAGGGAGATGGTGGACTCAAGAAGTGGTGAGAGACAAAGATGGACTAACGGTTTCTAATAGTAAGGCGATATTTGTAGTAGGTTTCATGGCCTGGAGGACATAGGCTAAAGACTGAGCCGGCTGGCGGTCTCCATGAGTGACACATGAGTTGAAGACGGTCTAACGTCTCAAGGTGGAAGCGAAATTCGGTGACAAGATAGTGCCACTAGGACTTTTTTGAGATTCAGAGATGGGATAGCGGTTTCATTGGGTAAGGCTAGAGTCGAAGGCCGGATAGCGGTTTTATGGTACGGCGAGAGTCTGATATGCGTTTACGGTCTCGTGGAATAAGGCGAGAGTCGGAGACTGGCTGATAGTCAGTTGGAGGAAGAGCAAAACTGAGGAGGGCTAGAAGTCTCATAGAGTAAGGTAAGAGTTTCAGGCGGCAGAGCAGTCACAAAGAAGAAGGCGAGAGTCGTAGACTGGTTGAAAGATCCAAGGAGGAAGCCGGGATAGAGTTCCCAAGATAATCATTGAACTACCGCTGGTAGTGATGAAAGATAACAATCCCTGTTGACGTGTTGTTTTGATGGATATAATTCGTAAGTCTGAAGTCGTTGAACTTTTAGCATGCTGCCGGAACGAGCATGGCAAAATCTTATAGAGTTTCTGTTCTGATTGAGATTAATCAATGAATTCCCTTCATGTCCAATAGGGGGGGGGGGGGTCACACAAGAAATTACAATGACTCGAAAAATAAATGTCAAATTCTCATTCACCGATCACTCGCAGTTTTTTTTTTTTTTGCTGTGTAAGATCGTAACCAGCGTGACAAATCACGACCGGATTTTCAGACGTCCAGGCGACCCCCCTTTTTGGGGGAAGTGTCCAAGATCTGTTGAGTGACCGGAAAACGTAGGAGTTTCTTAGTCAAGATCTCTTCAATATATCATATTGAATCCGAAAACGAGAACAGTTGACGAAAAACAATCGAAGACATCCGCAAGTTATTTTATAAGAAACAAATAATAGCAGCTTCCAATAAATATCCACAGTTGAGATAGAACAAAGTTAAACAAAATCAATTTCGTTTACATGGATAACTAAAATTAACTTCTATATATAATACGTTTATAGTCCTATTTTGTTTCCACAGCTGTCATGTTATACACAGTAATGTTAGCAAACTGTAACTTCGCCTGCCCACAGTCCCTAATGCATCGCATTTTATTCACTAGGCCTCATTCTTCCATGAATAGCTTCCTAGCTTGCCGAACTGAACAATATTTTGTCAATAAGTAACATAATACTGTTTTGTTCAGAAACTCTCAATCACTACAATACACTCGTCTGGAACCTCTAAATTTTTCTGAATATAGTCCGCACAACTATTCCTTCTCGTGTTTCAAATTTCATTCTTCTGCGACTATTTCCCTGGCCTTGACAAAATTCGGAAGAGCATTCTCAATATTGAAAATTGAAACATGCAACTGTTATAGAGCTGCGATTTTAGGCGCTAGCGATTTGGAATTTTTCCACGATTAGGTATTAATTATAGAAAATTAAGAAGCCCGGTCTCAATTTTTGGAGACTATTTCCCTAGCTTCCAGGAATAATCAAACTTTGTTCAAAATTAAACTACATTTTTAAAGCCTATATGTTCACTATTAGTCCAAAAAAATAACACAACCTATCAAATCTTTATAACAATTGTTCATAACAATTTCCATTTGTTTTGTGATTTTCATTCATCTACGACTATTTCCCTGGCCATGAGAATTTTTCGAATAGTCTGATTTGTCAGCGACAACTAACTAAATTTGCTCCTTCGCGTGCACTCATTTTTTACAATGAGATGTACACGAGTTGTGAATTTGTCCGCAAACAGTCATTAGTATGAAACAATTGACGTGCAACGGAAATTATTCTGCGACTACTTCTCCAGCTTCCAGAACAAATAATTTCTTTTCATAGATAAGCATAATACGGATTTGTTCACAAAATAAAATTCCTACAATACACACGTCTGGAATATTTAAATCTTCCTATATGGTCAGCAACTATCCCCTTTCCTATTCCAAATTTCAGCCACCTTCAACTATTTCCTTGGCCTGGGCAAAATTTGGAAGAACACTCAATAATTAAAAATTTGAATATTCAACTGTTATATAGCTGTGATGATCGTAAATAAGCTGTTAGCGATCTAGAATTTTTACACGATCAGGTACTATTCATAGAATATAAAGAGTCCAGGTCTCAATTTTTTACGACTATTTCCTGTGCTTCCAGAAATGGTAAACTTTGTTCGAAATTACCTTTTATTTGTAAAGCCCATTTGTTCACAATTGTATGTATGTATGTATGTATTCGTAGACATACCGCTTTTTCCTCCTAGTTAGGAGGGTGGCCAAGTTAGACTGACACAGAGGGGGGAGGCGCCCAATCTCCCTGTCACAAGACCGCCGTGTCCATGCCGAGGCTCGAATTCGCGACGTGCAGCACCAGAGGCTGGCACTGCAGTCGGATACGCTAACCACTCGGCTCGACCAAGAGTTTTATATGCACACACAATTAGTACAGAAAAAAACACCACAACCTTTCAATCTTGAAAACCATTGTTCATAACCGTTTCCATTTGTGTTGTGATTTTCATCCTTCTACGACTATTTCCCTGGCCATGAGAATTTTCGAATATTTTGTTTTCAGCAGTAACTTACTTTCGAGTGCTCTCATTTTTTACAATGAGATATAGACCAGTTGTTTTTTCGCAAACAGTAATTTGTATAGTATAGTTGATGTGCAATGGAAATTATTCGGCGACTATTTCTCTAGCCTCCAGAACAAAGCATTTTTTGTCAATAATGAACAAGATTCGGATTTATTCACATGAGCGAAATTCCTGCAATGCGCTCGGCTGGAAGCTCTATATTTTTTCAGATATAATCCGCAACTATCACTTTTTCTGCTACAAATTTCAGTTTTCTGCGACTATTTCATTGACCTTGACAAAATTCGGAAGAGAACTCTCAATAATTCAAAATTACCACATGAAACTGTTATACAGCTGTGATGATCGTAGATAAAGTGTTAGCCATTTTGATTTTTTTCCACGATCAGGTATTAATCGTAGAAAATTAATAGGCCCAGTGTCAATTTTTAGCGACTATTTCCCAAGCTTCCAGATCTTTTTTTCAAAATTAACTTGATTTCAAAAGCCTATATGTTCGCAATTAGTACATAAAAAAACACCGCAACCCTTCCATTTCTAAAATAACAGCTTCCATTTGTGTTGCGAGTTTCATCCTTCTACGACTATTTCCCTGGTCATGAGAATTTCTCGAATAGTCTTTTTTTTAGCAGTAACTAACTCAATTTGCTCTTCGAGTGCTCTCATTCCAACAATGAGATGTTGACGAGCTGTAAATTTGTCCACAAACAGTCATTAGTATACGACAATTGATGTGCAATGGAAATTATTCTGCAATGGAAATGATTTTGGCAGCTCTAGCTTTCAGAACAAATGAACATTTTATCACTAATGAAAAAATTAAAGATTTGTTTACATGATCGAATTTTTACAATACACACAACTGGAAGCTTTCTATTTTTTAGCATATTCCACAACTATCCCTTATCCTGTTCCAAATTTTAGTCTTCTGCGACTATTTCCTTGGCCTTGACAAAATTCGGAAGAGCACTGTCAATAATTGAAAAGTGAAACATGCAATAGTTATACAACAATGATGATCGTAAATAAGATTTTAGCGATTTAGAGTATCTTCCACGATCGGGATTAATCATCGAAATTGAAGAGGGCGGTCTCAAAATTGGGCAACTATTTCTTAGCTGCCAGAAATAATGAAACTCTGTTCCAAGTTACACTCAATTTTTAAAGCCTATACGTTCGCTATTAGTACAAGAAATCATCGCAACGTCTCAATTCTTGTAACGATTGTTCATAACAGTTTCCATCCGTGTTGTGATTTCCATTCTTCCACGACTAGGCAACAAAATGCTAGGTGAGAGAAGTGCGAGTTTTCCGTGTCATGAGAAGTGAAACACGTGTTTAGACCGTTGATGATATTTAACAATGATAGAAGCTTTCAATTCCACGAGAAACATTCCTCCAAGGAACCCATGGAGGAAAGAGAGAGTGCTACAGAAGAACGAATGAAATTGTACTTATATTGTCTATCTTATGCTGTAATTCTTCTGGCTATTGAATGCTATAATGTGGATTAGGATCAAAACTAGACGGAAAATATTAACCGCGGGGACAATTTTCTGTTCATGCACAGGTGGTTGATGAATACTCAAGAGGTCATTTTCTGTTTTGCTATTCGCAGTGCCATAAGAGATAAGAATGTCAAATATGTCATCTTCATGAACTTGAATCAATCCCATGTTGCACATATTCTGTAAGTATTGAGATTAACGAAGAAATTACGCTTTATGAGAAATATTTCTATGCTTATCAATCAATCAATGAAAATTATTCAAATATTCAGATGGTTTATGGTGTAGCAAAAAAATTACACACGTTTCCTGTGATGGCCATGGCTTTTGAAGGCAAATATTTACGTATATCCTATTCTATTCCTGTGTTGCTAGATTTGATGACTGCTCTTCCAACTCATTGGTCTATCCACCTAAGGAATTCTCTATTCAGTTCAGTATCCCACTCTGAATCTAGCTATCCCCTTAGCTTCAAGATGGAAGTTGTTCAAATTTCAAGAGTTGCGACCATTTCTGGTAACGCGGATGGCAACCTCAAAGTCATCAATTCTTGGGAGTTTATTCGTAGAGGCACAAGCAAAATCTGGACTTCTCGTGGAAATAAAACTGTGGAAGTGGTTAGCGCTTTTTTGCACGGCAAACAAATTATATCGTGGAGGTGATGCCTAAAGCAGAAGACTTTTGTTTGCTCTTAGTTTATGATAGTGTCTCATGCTGTACTGAAAAGATTGTACAACGACAAAGTGCAATTCATAGTTGCTCTAAATGTTAATATTCTACTAACATCTAATGAAGACCAACATCAATAATATCACCTCTTCGTATTCTTGGAATCCCTCAACAATCTGGTATAAAGAGTCAGTCACTTATTGTGAGAGCCAGACAGTAAAGAATGACTTGTTGCTGCTTAATATTCATTCAATACACCGGGGAGACCGACCCCCTCTCCTGCTCTGGGCCTCAATACACAATATCGGGCAGTGCGGCAGCTGCCAGGCAGATGGACTACATCAAGGCCTTCTCGGACCACTTTGTAGAGCCCGCTCCAAAACACGAACAATAGAGGCATAAAACTTTTCAATGCAATCCACACCACGCGGGGGGTGAACTCAACCTTCTCACGCAGCTCCCACAATTGATTTGAAGGTGCTTATGTTATTCATGAAATCTTCTTCATAAGCGTTATTTTGAGCAGTTAACATCGTATTGGCCTAATTCACTCCTGCTTTTGTTGTTATTTTAAGTTCGCAATTATCAAAGTGCCTTAGAAGGGCGCGGATGAACATGACCTCTAACCTTGAATATGTTTGATATTAGATTCGGCATTGTAGATTTTTTGTTTCTCAATGACAATGGTCCAATGAAATATTAGTATTTCACAGTCAATTATCGTAAACAAGAATTCTTTAAAAAATCATTCCACTAATGTTTAATTATTTGAATCAACTGCGTGTTATTCAACAATAACGAGAAAAATAACAACGATTTTAATTTCATCGCATATTTTCAAATCACGTTTGACTCCATCGATGACTTTTTTACCGTACATATAGGTTTGTATCTAATAAATGTAACATCTTATCATATGACAGTCAAACGTTCATAGAATTCTACCAAACCAAACGCGCAAGATCAAATATAGCGATGTGGAGAGAAGATAACGAACTTTCTATAAGCCACTTAGCGAGCAAGTGAACTTGGAACACAGGATGATCTGTTCGCGATGATACTCAGAACACTCGAGGTGTGTTCTTGTGGCCAGAAATCGTGCACGCGGACACGATTCGATGTGATCAGGTCGATCGAACGGCTACAGAACAGCGCTGAACGAAGTGTGATCCGGGAACGCATTTCCATTTCCAAGTTTTCGGGTCGTGACGGCCATATCAGCCTGAATCCTGAACGCGTTTCAGTTGAGATGACGTCACACAATGGCCTTATAAGTACTTATTTTATGTTGGTATCAAATAATTTACTATGTTAAGCTATTCAAAAAAAAAATCAACCTATTTATCTAGTTTTTGATGTTATTGTTGTCAGAAAACTCTTCTGGGACGTTGGCAATTTGAACCTGGCGAGATCAGTCGGTTTTGCATGGGGTAAACTTTGCAGTCAAATTCTAGGGATTATTTTATTATGTTAAGATGTAAAAAAAATTACTTACATGGAATTTCTGCACCATAATGTCAGGAAGAAGAATCATACCGTTTGAAACAGGGTGCTGAACAGAAGGCAATTAATAACTAGCAGTTCCCTTTGAATGAGAAGGGTTGCACTCGCCGGTATTTAAATTGCTTCATTTGCTATTAGGTAATTCTACTTTCATTTACAGAGAATAGCTGATAATTTTTTAAATATTTACTAGTGTTAGTTCTCCGTCTAGGATTTGTTAAGATACCCTAGATGACGGTTTGCTTAACCATTCATGTTCATGTTTCCACTACCTTGATCAATATCATGTTGATATAGGACGTTAGGACGTTCACAATTCGCGGTCAAAGAAACTCACTTTTAATGTAAGGTGTAGAAGCCTCCGCTCTAGCCCATGTGAAATAAGCAGAAGGAACAACAATTGTAAACAGTCAACTTTACGCCGCAGCTCTTGCTCACAATTAAAAACATTATTTGAAGACATACATGGGCATTTAAGGACAGGGTGCATTTTCGTTCTGATAACAAATTCTCATTGTCGAGAAGGGGATAAGGTTGATGTTGTGAATTCATCACCAATAACTCTTAAATTGCATAAGTGTCCATAGTATGGTACATATATGTATTTTGCTGTTATTGATGTTTACGCCACCTGGGATCCAGGTCCAGGGAACTGTGGCAGCTCAATAACTGGAATTCTTGTCACGATGGCTTTGGACTCAAGTGCGTTCATCCTGAGGCCACTGGCTGAAAAGTGGGTTGGAGTAGCCGTAAAGGAGGAAAGATGAGCGGAGGCTTGCACGTGATTCGGCAGTCCGGACACAGGCGGTCGTCGATGCCAACCTGGGAAAGGGTAGACCGACCTGATCAGCCGACCTGAGTTGGGCGAACTGGCAATGATGGATTCGGTGGAGAGGACCTTCAGGTGATAATAACGGAAGGTGAAATCTCCTGCACTTTGTTCGGTCAGAGAGGCAATGCGGGGCACCACCACTGCAGATTTGGGGGAGCAAGTGAAGGAAGGTAGGCTGCGGAGGGCACGAAAACACCTCGCAGGTGAGGGTCGACGATTGGGAAAAACGTGAAAACTATCGTCTGCGTCATTTTGTGATGCCTGAGGGGAAATGCGATGACTCAGAAACTAGGATGGTAGAGTCAGAGTCTGCTGGATTCAAGAAAGATATATGATTGTTGACCGGGAGAGGATGCAAGGTGTTTACAACCAGAATTTGCGCCACTGAAAAATGCTATTGAGATGATGATCCAGTTATCAATCAGAGCACACCACTTGATAACTGGATGTACAATTTTACGCTAACAACGAAGATCATCTACGTGAATAATGAAGAAGATGTTGTGTATACGAGGAAGTCACTCAACTTGAAGTAGGTGCATACTACTACGCACATCAAATTGGAATTCCACTTCAAATGTTACGTAGTCGTCCTTATTGAAACGACACAAAATATGTGGTTTTCTGTCTATATATATATATATATATATATATATCGACAAATTACATAAACATCTGTATACACTGATGAAATGTACCAACCAAGTCTTTGTCATCGAGAGCTATTCTGCAGTCAACATTCGTTACTTATATGTACCTAATATTACCGTATAAGTAAGATTAGGGGTAAAAGTGTCTCTAAATCCCAACAGTCGCTCGACTCTCCTACAGGATATTCAATAACCTTATTTACCAACCTGTCAAGATAGATGGCATCTTTACATTAGACTATCGATTAAAAAAAAAATCTAGTAAATGTCAACATTTCTTCTTATTTTTGACGATTCACTGCTTCAACTACATATAAAAACAAATTAGAGTAAACAATGTCCAACAGAGGTTGTGTATCACATTACTCACACATTATGTAGTGTCAAACGGAGAGTCACGTTTTGAGACTAACTCCATAGTTAATGACACGAACATTTGTATATAAAACAGATTAAATGAGTCGCGAAAATTGGGCCTAATAATTGAACAGGTTTCCTCTACATGAGCGAGAGTTCTGGAAATTCGAGAGTGTAAAGATATTGCTCTAAAGTGATAGTATCCGTGAATTGAAATTGACTAGTCACATGGTAGTTGAAAACGTGAATCGCATAGCGGAAGTAAAATACTATTCACGAATTTCTGCACGTGCAAGACCAAACTGGTACTTTTTTACTTTACGTTGGAAGGTACTATCCAAGACTGCAATCCATTTTTCGCGTACCTATACTGATACGCGTCTTATATCTATAGCAAGGGAACTGTTTTACCAACCTTCTTCCCTCGTCTTTAAGTATTACGAGTTGGTGGTAATGACGCCGTGGGCTGCTTAGTTCACATCAGCAAGTTAATAGGCCTTTAGCAGCAGATAATGGCGCAATAGGCCTATAAACTCATTAGGAAGGATAACAAGAAACGATACCGTATTTTGCAGCATCACAGACCAGACAAGGAAAGAGCAGATGGCATGGCCACAATAATAATGGTCATCATTCCATCGCATTTTAGTGGCATGGAAAATAGCACGAGTTAATAAAATAAGCATCTTGGTTTTGTGTTAATCTTTATTAGTAAACACCTATGACTGACCTATTAGCATTAGTAAACCAAATCACTGATCGAACAATTATTGTCTTACGGATTGAACTAGCAGAGTTTTAATTAGTCTTTCATGAGCCTCCTGAATGACTGGTCAATTATTGGATTAACGCAGGTATTTTTTTGCAAGTGTTTAATCGTTTTAGGGATTAATCTGAGCCGTTCACTTAATAAATGTCACAATAATTGTGTGTGAATTGAAATAAATATATATTTAATAACACCAAACTTGTGGGACTATATTTTACGGCGATAAACGTTCAGAGAAAAAAATAATTTGATTTGATCCTCTGTTCCGCCAGAGCCTCAACGCGAGTCATAATAGGCTCCCCTGTAGGCCTCGATGATCATGGATTCCAGTAGGCTCGCACGCCTCAGTGTGCGAGAAAAAAGGACAACGATTAAAAAAAAAAAAAAAAAAAAAA
>SDVV010015973.1:0-14378 GCA_016164225.1 Gammarus roeselii | reverse complement strand
TTCAATACCATGCGTGTATACAAAGATCTAAAGAAGCATTCAATCATGGCATCTAATCGACCGCTGGGCCGGCGGTGATCAATAGGGATCGGATGCACAGGATAACTACCGGCATTGAAAACTTGCTTGATCAATATTGTAATTTGCTCTCCGTTTCAGTTGCATGGGGACTGCGGACTAAAGATGTAGCGCATTCGCTAGCACCTTCTGGGTTAACCCACACAACGACTTTTGTCGGATAAGCAATCTGCTAGTGAATCCTCTCCAGCACGACCTGCTGAGTTTCCGACGCCAGCTCAGTCGTCGGTACATGCCGAGTCATCTCCCAGTGAGTTAATATGCGTTAACTATATCGTATCAATTCAAATTTACTGCCGATAATTATTATATTCGTGTTCTGTTTGTATGCGAACATAATGTGTGAAGCTTACAATTGTACCACCTGAAGTTTACACCCCCAATCTGAAGAATTTAACGTTAATGATCCTGTCTCTCAGCCCTGATGCCAACGTCAAAATTCTGAACCGCTTTCAACCGATTTGCGCCCACTCCATAATAACACAACACCCTCCTTGGCGCTTCCCTGTCGCAGGCCCTACTAGATCCATGAAGTCCCAGACTTTTCTCACTGCAAAAATCTGATAATCTGTATACCACTCCTGAAGCCACACTGTTCTTCGTCATTCGATCGGTACACGCTTTACCACTTCTGAAGCCACACTGCTCTTAGCACCATCCGTACAGACTATCTGGAACCCTTGATTAGCACTCCCCCGTACCACTTACCAACAGCACATTACCTTGCGAGTCACAGAACAGATTCAATAGCCTCTCCAGTAATTCGACTATCGTTACGCCAACCTTTTCCAGGCCCTGAGTTGAAACGCATCAAAACCAGGGGCTTCCCATGCTTTTTATCACCTGTACCCCCTCCAGCACTTTTTCCTTAGTAACGGTCCGCATCAAGTCTCTCAAAGCCGGCCCCCGTGCACCATAACACACAGCTGCAAATTCAACTCCTCAGACACCCTCGACATTCAGCACTCGTCAGAATAATCTGCCCACCTCTTCCGTGCATCACCACTTGCCGACAACAACCGGCCCCTTTCAGCTTTATTCACCTCCTCCATGTCGGTCTCTCCTTCTCACCCTCATCACTTCTTTCCAGAACATCATTTTGTTCTCAAAATTCTACCACAGTCGTCTGCCCAGCTGGCATCAAAAATGTATTGTTCGAAGCTTAGATTGCGTGCCGAAGAAATGAAAGTGACTAAAATATATGGTTATGTCGAAATAAATATTAGGGGCCGAATAAATGAAAGTCATAACAATATATTTTGTTATGCCGAAGAGTTTCTCAAACTTTCCTCAAACATGTTTTGTGCAGAGCATAGTGTAGGGGATGATTACAATGAATCCGCAGTGTGTGGAAGAACGTGAATGGATTAGTCTGAGGCTGCTCTGATGTGCGTGCGTTCCTGTCTTTCGCTGTAACGTTGGGAAGGGGATAAACGCGGGCGGAGTAGGGCTCAGCCCTTATGAGGCTATGGGCAAGTATGACATAGTTCTAACATATCTTCCCTGGCTACGGGGTTAAACCTGTACCAGCTGACGGGCCCTGCTGTTGACACAGATACTTAAGCTCTCTCTTGACCTGTGGTGTAAGTACGGGCTGATTGTCGGACCCTTCTGCTATAAAAAGCCAACACTTGGGGTGTGTGGAGTATGGAAAGGAATGTGGCACGTCTTGCCGTCAGCCGTCCTCCTTTTTGTGAAATGCTGTTTAGGCTCAATGTATATGAAAGTTGTTGGCTGAAATGAAGAAATCGTGTAACTAAAATAAGTTTTTTTTTCAGTTGACATGACTGACGAGGATAATCGGCAGCTAGATTCTCGGAACTCGTTGAAGTTCTGTGAGGTGGCAGAAGACTGTGACGATCGTTCGGAGACAAGCTCGGATACCCTTTCGTCTGCCAATCTTGAGGCTGGACCATTCAATGAGGAAAAGAGGCGTAAGTTGAACTACGCCGTTCATCTGGCCAAGGAGTGGTTCGGGATTTTCATGCACGGGCATCCGCAGAGTATTGTGGTATGGTCAGACTGGAACCACCTTTCTGTGAGAAGATATTGAAAATTAAACTTGGACAAGATTTTCAAGAACATAGAGGACGGTGTGTACAATGGAACAGGAGAAGCGGGCAACAATGCAGGACGACATACTCAGGTGTCAGATTTTAGGAACGTAAGTCTTGACAGTGCTGTGCTGGCCGCTGCCACATGTGAGGAGGAATTGAATTCCTTTGATTTTCTTGACTGGGAGGTAATCGTCTACGAGGAAAAGAGCACGGGGCTTACTGTACTTTCTGATAACCGAAGTTAGTAGATGTGAAGATCAAAGTAAAATATTGCTTCCTACGAAAGAGCACGAAGGCCTCAAGGAAGAATGACGACCTTAAAAACTTGATAAAAACCTTGAGAAAGTAAATATATTCTCAAGACCGAGCTAACAGTGAACCTTCAGAAGGTGCAGGATGGCATTCAGAATGTGATTGAAAGACTTAAAAAAGCTCACGAAGAGTTTGAGAAAGAGCGCAAAGACCTTGAGACAGAGCATGAAAGGACATTGAAGAATGCGCTCTTACTCCTCAAGGAAGATAAGGAACACCTTCAGGAATGTCACAGAATCCAACATGCTGAGTATAAAAAACTCGTCACTGAGTTTCATGATAGTCTTAGCCATGCGCGTAAAGACCTGATAGAGAATGAAAAAATTCGGGAACACGTCACAAACCTTCAGAACGAGTGCTGTGAACTTGGGGCCGGGAATGAAAGATTTAAGAACGAGCGTGAATAGATCAGTGAGCAGGCGCGCATGAATCTCAGGAAGGAGATTGAACACTGCCAGCGACTGGTCGATGAACTTACGAGTAGACGAAGCAAATTTTTGGATGAGCAAAAAAAAAGTTGAAACAAAACTTGCCCAGGTGCACGAAGACCTTGCTAGCGAACAAGGAAAAGTTAAGAAAGAGCGTGACACTCTAGATAAAGAAATCTTCGACCAAGATCAGGTGAAGAAGATATCCAAACAGCGCGAAGTTCCTTCTGATGAACGCGAAATGTTTGCTCAAGACTGTGATGAACTGAGGAAAAAGACTAAAACATTTTCAAAGACGAGCGGGAAAAGATCGACATTGAGCGCAAAAGAATGGATTGCGAGAGAAATCTTTTATAAACAGTGCGATGAGCGGAATAAAGACTATGCAGACGAACGAAAAAAATATTCAAAGAACGTGCCGAAGTGACTGATTAGCGCAAAGCTGTATGTGAAGAGCGCGCGCATATTGCTAACGACCGCAAACCTATTTCTGAAGCGCTCATAAACTCGGCTAAAGAGCGTCATACACTTGCTAAACAGCGCGGAGAATTTGAAATAGACTGTGATCAACTGATTTAATGTCGCGAGGATTTTACAAAAGAGCGTAATGAACAGATTAAACTGCGCGAAAATTTAGTCGTAGAGAGAGAAAATACTATTGACCGTAATGAACCATCTGATATTCGCATACAAATATCTGAGGAACGTGAAATGTTGTCAATCAAGCAAAAAAAACTTCCATTGAACGCCAAAACTTTGCTAATAAGAGCCAAGAAGAGCTTGCAGGCCGGCAGAAAAAAGTTGAAGTTGCTCATGAACAATTTTTTGACTGAATTTGCTTTAGATAAAAGGTTGTCGTCCAAGGATACCGATTACCGTTTACAGAGTTGGGAAGTAATCGATGAATTACAGAAAGATATAGTTTCTTCAGAAATGACCATGCCTGGAGGAAGCAAAACTGAGAATGTAGGCTATTCCTCAATCTTGGATGCTGATGTAATTCCAGTACCAACGATCTCAGATGAGGTAGAGAATGGACTTGGAAACGACGCGCTCACGACCAGAAACAATCGCGGTCAAAGGTTCGTGGAGAATCGAAATCAAGTTCACCTTGGCGATTCCAAGAATGACCCGCCGCATATCCAAAGTGAAATCCAGAGCGACGTTTTAGCAAGAAAAAAATGGTGACCTCGACAAAGACGAAGCTGTAAACTACGTATCAGAGGATGCAAGCACGAGCAACTCCAATACAGTCATAGACGAACAGGATTACGGTGACGGTGGCTCCGGTGTCAATGAGCTAAGCTCGTCAGACACGACTGATGGCAGCATAATAAATTATGTTTATAGTTTCTTCGAATAGACTTTGTCATGTCATGAAGTGATGTGATCAGTTGTAACGTTGATGATAGTAATGCTCTGTTATCTTGTATTTTGTTTGTCACATGTGTTACGTTGAATAGTGACTGATCTGTTACTGTTATAGAGGGTGTACTAATAAAAGTATTTGAAAGAGATCGGGCTAATCAGTAGCGAGTCTACGAAGGATATGTGTTCGATGTGTCATATCATTACTCCCAGCACTAGGGATTTATGATCACAATTCCGTAAAACATTTTCAAATGAATACCACAATTCCCATCAAACTGTTGGAATAAAACGCTATAACAAATCCTATATTGTATTTTTTTCGTTTTCAAAGCTACTGGTTATGATAAAGCAATAGTATTACGGGAGTCTAACCCGCAACCGTCAAAAGGCGAGGCGGGTGCCACGCCAACTACTCCAAGAGAGCATTAACTATTTCCAACTTCCTGTTACCATAACCCAACGAGGTTTGACCATGACCCGACAAGCACCTCTACCCAGTGTGAAATTAGGCAGATCCGCGCTGCATCATGGGAAGATAAGAGTTTAATTCAAATTTCGAGCACAACTGAGGTAAACACAATCACACAGCAAGAGCGATGCAACGTTAACCATGAACAAACTTCGTAAACCTCGCTGGTATGCGAACCCGTGTTAGAAAATTTTCCCGTATATACTTACAGATACAGGTAATAGATTTTTCGTTGTTTCGTCACCAGATGAATTGAACGTAATTCATGAGAAACTAATCTGAAAACAGGATTTTGTTGAATAGTGATTAATATAACTTGAATGGGTCCGGTGAGAGCGCGTTGAATACAACTCAGATGAGTCCAGTGAAAGCGGGCTGCATATGTGCTGTATGTATTCCTAGATACAGGTAATATACATTTTGTTGTTGTGTCGCAAGATGAATTTATTGTAATTCTCAAGACTCATCTGAGAACAGGATTTGGTTGAACAGCGAGTGCTGCTTACAATCTAAATGGGTCTGGTGAGAGCGGGGCTCCATAAGTGCGCTGCATACAACTTTGATGGGTCCGGTGAGAGCGGGGCTCCATAAGTGCGCTGCTTACAACTTTATTGGGTCCGTTGAGAGCGGGGCTGCATAAGTGCGCTGCATACAACTTTAATGGGTCCGGTGAGAGCGGGGCTCAATGACTGTGCTGAATTCTACTGTAGTGGGTCCGTTGACTGCTGCAACCTTCTTTGATGGGTCTGTTGAGGACGAGGCTCAATGAGTGTGCTGTTTACTCCTGTAATGGGTTTGTTTAAGGTGGGGCTCAATGAGTGTGATGCATACTCATTTAATGCGTTTCTTACTGCGAAAGATCGGTTGAGGGCGAGGCCGAATGAGTCAGCTGGGTACCACTGTCATTGATGACGGGGCTTAATAAGTGTGCTGGCTATTATTACATCGAGTCAGTTGAGGGCGGGGCTCATCGAGTGTGTGGCTATTTCAATTAATCCGTTACGGGCAAGGCTCTATGTGTACAAGAATCTAAATAAACATTCAATCATGGCATCTAATCGATCGCTGAGCGGTTATCAATAGGCATCGGATGTACAGGATAACTACCGGCATTTAAAACTTGCTTGATCAGTGTTGTATTTAGCTCTCCGTTTCAGTTTCATGGGGACTACGGACGAAAGATGTAGCGCATTCGCTAGCACCTTCTGCGTTAACCCACACAACGGCCGTTTTGTCGGATAAGCAATCTGCGAGTGAATCATCTCCTGCACAACCTGCTGAGTTTCCGACGCCAGCTCAGTCGTCGGTACCTGCCGAGTCATCTCCCAGTGAGTTGATATGCATTAACTATATCGTATTAACTCAAGTTTGCTGCCGATAATGATTATATTTGTGTTCTGTTTACATACGAACATATTGTGCAAAGCTTACAATTGTACCACATGATGTTTACACCCCCAAACTGAAGAATTCAACGTTATGATCTTGTCTCGCAGCCCTGATGCCAACGTCAAAATTCTGAACCGCTCAAAAAGATTTGCGCCCACTCCATACTAACACACACCCTTCATAGCGCTTCCCTGTCCCAGGCCCGTTGCTAGATCCATGAAGTCTCAGACTATACCACTCCTGAATCCACACTGTTCTTCGCCATCTGATCGGTACACACTACCACTTATGAAGCCACTCTGTTCTTTGTACCATCCGCACTAACTTGATTAGCACTCTCCTGTACCACTTACCAACAGCACATTACGAACCGATACATTACGAGTTAAAGCATTCATTTATATCTCTTTAGCCCTTACACAGCGGAACAGTGCAAGCAATGAACCACTCAATCGACTCTACGCCGGACACTAAACACAGATTCCATAGCCTCGCCAGTAATTAGACTACCGTTATCCCACCAATTTTCAGGCCGCAAGTCAAAACGTCATCAAAACCAGGGGCTTCCCATGCTTTTCATCACCTGTACCGTCTCCAGCACTTCTTCCTTAGTAATGTCCGCATCAAGTCTTTCTCAAAGCCAGCCCCCGTGCACCATTACACACACACACATCTGCAATGTCAACTCCTCAGACACCCTCGACATTCAGCACTAGTCAGGATACTCTGCCCACCTCTTCCGTTCATCACCACTTTCCGACAACAACCACCGGCACTTTTCATCTTTACTCACCTTTTTCACTTCTTTCCAGAACATCATTTCATCAAAATTCTGGTACAGTCATCTGCCCAGCTGGCATCAAATATATATTGTTGGCTCGAAGCGTAAATTACGTGTCGAACAAATGAAAGTGACTGAAATATTATGGTATGCTGAAGCGTATATCAGGGGCCGAATAAATGAAAGTCATCACAATACATTCTGTTATATCGAAGTATTTCACAAACTTTCCTCCAACAAGCTTCCTGCGGCAGGTAATGCATTGGTGTGCAGGGGCATCAGTGTGGGGGATGCTTAAAAGGGATTCGCAGTGTGGGGAAGAATGTGAATGGATTAGTCAGAGGCTGCTCTGATGTGCGTTTCTGTCCTTCGCTTTTTTCGTTGAGAAGGAGATAAACGGGGGTGGAGCAGGGCTCATCACTTATGAGGCTATGGACAAGTATGATATTGTTCAAACTTATATCTTCCCTGGCTACGGGGTTAAACCTGTAACAGCTGCCGAGCCCTGCTGTTAACACTGATATCCGAGCTTACTCATGACCTGTGGTGTAAGTACTGGCTTATTGTCGAACCCTTCTGCGATAAAAAGCCAAGACTTGGAATGTGTGGAGTGTATAGAAAGGGGTGTGGCACGTCTTGCTCTCGCCCATCCTCCTTCTTGTGAAATGCCGTTTATGCTCAATCTATGGAAGTTGTTGGCTGAAATAACGAAATCGTGTAACTAAAATGTATGTATTTTTTCAGTCGACATGACTGACTAGGATAATCGGCAGCTGGGTTCTCGGAACTCGTTGAAGTTCTGTGAGGCGGCAGAAGACTGACGATCGTTCGGAGACCAGCTCAGACACCCTTTCGTCTGCCAATTGTCTTGAGGCTGGACCGTTCAATGAGGAAAGGAGGCGAAAGTTGAACTACGCCGTTCATCTGTCCAAATAATGGGTTCGGGATTTTTATGGTATTGTAGTATGGTCAGACTGGAACCACTTTTCTGTGTTAAGATATTAAAATCCAACTTGGGCAAGATGAGGACATCGAGGATTGTTTAAAATGGAACAGAAGAAACGGGCACCAATGCAGAAAAAAATACTCCGATAACAGATTTAATGAACGTAGTCTTGACAGTGCTGTGCTGGCGGCCGCCACATGTGAGGAGGAATTGAATTTCAAGGATTATTTTGACAGGGAGGTAATCGTTGACGAGGAAAGAGCACGGGACTTACTACACTTCCTGAAATCGAAAGTTAGCAGATGTGAATATCTAAGTTAAATATTGCTTCTTACGAAAGAGCACAAAGGCTTCAAGGAAGTCTGTGAGGACCTTACGAAACTGAACAAAACTCTTGAGAATGAGCAAAATGATCGTAAGGCCGAGCTTGCAGTGAACCTTCAAAAAGTGCGGGATGTCCGTCAGAATGTGATTGAAAGTCTTTAAGAAAGCGTATGAAGAGTTCGAGAAAGAGCGCAATGACCTCAAGACAGAACATCGAAGGCACCTGAAGAAGGCGCTCTTACTCCTCAAGGAAGATAATGAACACCTTCAGGAACGTCACAAAATCCAACATGCAGAGTATAAGAAACTCGTCACTGAGTTTCATTGATAGCCTTAACCATGCGCGTAAAGACCTGAAGATAGAGAATGAAAATTTCGGAAACCGGTCACAGGCATTCAGAACGAGTGCTAAGAACTTGAGGCCGAGAATGAAAGACTTAAGAACGAGCGTGAAAAGATCTGCGAGAAGGCGCGCATGAATCTCAGGAAGGAGATTGAACACTGCCAGCGACTGGTCGATAAAATTGCGAATAGACAAAGTAATATTTTAGACAAGCAAAGAAAAGCTGAAACAAAACTTACCCAGATGCACGAAGACCTTGCTAGCGAACAAGGAACTGTTAAGAAAGAGCGTGAAACTCTTGATAAAGAGATCTTCGACCAAGAGCAGAAGAAGATATCCAATCAGCGAAGTTTTTTCTGATGAACGCGAAATATTTGCAACAGAGGAAAAAACTAAAACATTTTCAAAAACGAGCGGGAAAAGATCGACTATGACCGCAATAGAATCTACTGTGAGCGAGAAATCGTTAAATAAACAATCCAACAAAAAAAATATATAAAGAACGTGCCGAACTGATTGATGCGCGCGAAGCTGTATGTGAAGAGCGCGCGCATATTGCTAACGACCGCTAACATTTCTGAAGCGCCCATAAACTCTGCTAAAGAGCGTCATGCACTTTGTGAACAGCGCGGAGAATTCGAAATAGATCGCGATCAATTGATTAAATGTCGCGAAGAATTTACAAAAGTGTGATTAACAGATTAAACTGCGCGAAAATTCAGCCCAGCGAGTAAAAAAATTACTATATAACATGGACTTTCTGATATTCGCCAACAAATATCTGAGGGACGTGAAATGTTGTCAATCGAGCGAAAATATATCCATTGAACGCCAAAACTTCGCTAAACCAAGAAGAGCTTGCAGGTCCGCAGAAAAATGTTGAAGTTGCTAACGACCATTTTTGGACTGAATTCGCTCTAGATGAAGGGCTGTCATCCAAGGATACCGATTACCGTCTAGAGAGTTGGAAAGTCTTCGATGAATTACAAAAAGATAGGGGTTTTTCAGAAATGACCATGCCTGGGGGCAGCAAAACTGAGAATGTAGGCTATTCCACAATCTTCGATGCCGATGTAATTACAGTACCTACGATCTCAGATGAGGTAAAGAATGGACTTGGAAACAACGCGCTCATGACCAGAAACAATCGCGGTCAAAGGATCGTGAATATTCAAAATTAAGTTCACCTTGGCAATTCCTAGAATGACCCGTCGCAAATTCAAAGTGGTGTCCAGAGCGACGTTTCACCAAGCAAAAATTGTGACCTTGCTAATGACGAAGCTGGAAACTACATACCAGAGGATGCAAGCACGAGCAACTCCTATACAGTCATAGACGAAGAATACGGTGACTGACTCCGGTGTTAGTGGGCAAAACTCTTCAGACACGAGTGACGGCATCATATTGAATTATGTTTATAGTTTCTTCAAATAGACATTGTCGTGTCATTAAGTGATCAGCTGTAACGTTGATGATAGTAACGTTTTGTATCATGTATTTTGTTAGTCATATATGTTACGTTGAATAATGACTGACCTGTTACTGTTATAGAGGCTGTACTGATAAAAGTATTCGAAAGAGATCGGGGTAATCAAAAGAGAGTCTGCGAAACATATGCTGTTTGATTAAGTGTCGTTGTATCATTTCTATCAGCACTAGAAATTTACTATCACAATTCCGTTAAATATTTTCCAAATGAATACCAAAATTCCCATCAAACTGATCAAACAAACGCTATTACAAATCCTATATTGTATATTTGAATGCTTCAGAAAGCTATTAGGTCTTATCATATCTACCAGCACTGGGGATTTATGATCACAACTCCGTAAAACATTTTCCAAAACAACACGCCTCATCTAATCAAACTGTTCAAATAAACGCTATTACAATTTCTATATTGTATTTTATCGTTTTCAAAGCCAATTGATTATGATTGAGCAATAGTAAGACGCGAGTCGGACCCGCAATCGTACACCGTACAAAGGCGAGGCGAGTGCCACGCCCGCTGCTCCTACAATGCATAAAATATTCCCTACCTACTATTGCCATAACCCAACAAGGATTGACCATGACCCGATAAGGGCCTCTACCCAGAATGAAATTTGGCAGATTCGCGCCGCATTATGGGAAGGTACGCATTCAATTCACATTTCGAACACAACTGAGGTAAACACAATTAGACAGCAGAAGCGATGCAGCACTAACTATGAACAAACCTCGTTAACCTCGCTGGTATGCGAACCCGTGTTTGAAAATTTTCCTGTATGTACTTATGGAAGGAAATAAGATATTTCGATGTTCTGTCACAAGAGAAATTTAACGTAATTCTTGAGAAACTGACCTGGAAACAGGAATTTGTTGAATAGTGCAGCATACAACAGGAATAAGTCCGGTGAAAGCGGGGCTCCATAAGTTCGTTTCATACAACTTTGCTGGGTCCGGTGACAGCGGGGCTCCATAAGTGCGCTGCATACACCTTTGATGGGTTCGGTGAGAGCGAGACTCTTTAAGTGCGCTACATACAGTACATACAACTTCAATGGGTCCGTTGAGAGCGGGGCTGCATAAGTGCGCTGCATAAAACTTTATTGAGTCCAGTGAGAGCGGGGCTCAATGACTGTGCTGGATTTTACTGTCGTGGGTCCGTTAACTGCTAAAACCTCCTCTGATGGGTCCGTTGAGGGCCGGGCTCAACAAGTACACTGGTTACAACTGTAATGGGTTTGTTGAGAACGGGGCTAAATGAATACAGGATACTACTGCAAAAGGTCAGTTGAGGGCGAGGCCTAATGAGTTAGCTGGGTATCACTGGCGTTGATGGCGGGGCTCATTGAGTGTGCTGGCTATTATTGCAATGAGTCTGTTACGGGCGGGGCTCTACGAGTGTGTGACTACCATTGCAATAATTGTTCAGAGCGCGGCCCAGTGCTCTCAAACCCGTTTATTATTCAGCCCAATCCGATTCAAACCATGTCACTATTCGGACTATTAACTTCTATGACGTAAGCAGAAGTCAGAGCCCGCTCACAGTACTATGCCCTTTTGAACCTTCTAGCCCCGGTGAAGAGAGACTATACATTGAAAATTACTATCTGTGTGTTCATGTTCATTGTTATATACTTTCTTTTCTTCCATTTGTGACAAGATTGAATGACTTGAAGGTTTGCAGTAGTTTAGTTCGCATTTTCTCGGACACTACTACTACGAAATATCCATATTATCAAGGATTTCTCGTGCTAGACCTAATTCAGTTTTGATTCATTAACTGACTAGCGTAACCAGTTGAATGATGTATTCCACCATCCGGTTACTTTAGTTCAATATTTAAAACAGATTCACCAATGCTTCGATCAACATTATTCACATGTATTTAGAAATAGAGAAAGTAAGTTAAAGTAACGGGATGAAATTAGAACAAGAAGGATATTACAACTAGGTAGTTTCACAATGGAGTTAACGATGATGTTTCGGGTATGGAGACCCATCATCAGTAAGGGGAAAAGCCAAAGGGAATTAGTCTGTAAGGATCTCATTAAAAGGAGGTCTGACACAACAGATGGTGAACTGAAGGGTGAAAGATAAGCAATTATCAACAATAGAGGAGCTACCGGGTCATCTAGAGAGTGAACGGAAGGAACCCGCAAAGCTATACCACTGGTGACGAGTGTCAGTTGTGGAATGAGCTGTCCGACTTGTTTGGACCTCTATTAGTAAGGTCAGGTATGCGCATGCTCCGTTCTAATTGGCCAATGGGAACAGTGAATAATTTAGTAGAAGTTTGTTGGATGTTTAATTAGAGTTTTAAGTGGTGAATACGAAGAGATTCTAAAATAAATAGGTTTAAGCTATTCTGTGATTGGTCTGATACTAAAATACTTGCTCTTGAATGGATGATAGTGATCCTCGGCGTGCTTACGAGGGATTGAATGTGTGACAGTGGTGAGTGTTTTTCCCGTCCTGACCGAGACTTCCAGATACTGATTCACTCTCTCCCTGAATCTTTTTGTGCATCCCACGTAGGACGCTTTACAGCAATCACATGTGAAGGATTATATGACGTCGGAGCGCACGTCAGAAGAAACTGTGTCATTCGAGCGGAATAGCGAACCAATAGTGAGAGAATTTCTCAAGGCCAGGGTAAACTTCACTTGTGGATAATAGTCCGAAAGGGAGTTTAATGTGAAATACATTGATTCCAAAACCGAGCTATAGTAGGGTAAGAAGAGATATACTGTTTTTCTGATGGTTTTTAGCACTTGGGTAGGTTTCATGTATACCTTATTTAGGAAGATTCTGCAGTGTTTCTCAAATAAAGCTATCGGGTAGCCATTGCTGGTGAAGAATTGCTAAGAAAATACTTCTCTAGGTGGAAAACTGGAAAGGAGGAGGAAAGACTATATGCCCGGTGAATAAGGGTTGTGATGTTATTGATTTTTTATTTTAACGGGGTATGTGAGAAAAGACTCATCAATAGGCCAGAAAATGTGGGTCTCCTAAAAATACTGGTACGCAAGTTGTTATCGCAGTCTCTACAAATTTGGAAATAGAGGAAAGGGAGGGCATTGTTGTGTTCCGTTTCAAAAGTGAATATAATATTGGCATGCTGGAAGTTCAAAAAGTCTAGAAATTTAGTAGTGTGCGATTGATGGTCGAAGATAACAAAGGTAGCATCAACATAATTTTTGTTGAAGACAGGTTTGGATTCAGCTGGGCACGAATCCAACCACTTCGTTTCAAAATGGCATAGGAATGCGTAAGCTGTAGTTGGGCCAAGTGGGGAGCCCATCTGCACTCCGTCTCACTGTTGGTAAGCTGAATTCCCGAAAAGGAAAAACGACTCTTTACAAGCAAGATTAGGGAGTTCCCTAAAGTCTGCTTCTGAAAAAATATGGTAGCGATCTTTTATGCTAAAAATGGTTTGGCAAATGATGTTAATGGTTTCATCCAGAGGTATTTTGGTGAATAGTGAATTGACATCGAAACTTGATATGTAAGTTGGGCCGTTGAGGTAAACTCGGAGATTTTGCTGTAAAAATAATATGAGTTTTGTAAGGTGTAGCTATTAGCCGTGACGGGTTGAAGAATCATCGAGATGAGAAATTTTGCAAGGGGGTATCGTAAGCTGCCAGGACAGGTCTAAGGGATACGTTTTTCTTATCAATTTTCGGAAGACCGTACATTATCCCCGGATTGGAACCAGTAGAGTCAATATCTTTGTATTGCGTTTGAGAAATACTTTTATTACGGAGTAGTTTTCTCTGAAAGCGTTTGATTTTATGTATATTACGCAAACATTGTTTGAATTGCGTAATGTTATTGATTTTCTTGAATTTTGTTTGATCTGTGAGAAGAACATTCATTTTAGCGTTATAATCAGTGTTGTTCATAATTACCACGAAGCGACCTTCGTCAGGGCGGGGGACAATAAGGTCTGGTTCATAGCAAGCTGTTTTAAGATATTGAGGTCGTTTTTGTTGAAGATGGGATTTAAAGATCGAGCCTGCCAGGAAATTGAAGAAGGCGCTCTCACCACTCAAGAAAGATAATGAACACATTAGGGAACTTCACAGAATGAATCATAAAGAGCATAACAAACTAATCACCGAGTTTTATGATAGCCTTAGCCATGCGCGTTAAGACCTGAAGATAGTGAATGAAAAAAATTGGAAACGGGTCGCATGCCATCAGAACGGGTGCTATGAACTTGATGCCGATAATGAAAGACTAAAGATCGAGCGTGAAGAGATCAATGAGAAGGCGCACAATAATCTCAGGAAGGAGAGTGAACACTGCCAGCGACTGGTTGATGATATTGCGGATAGACGAAGCAAATTTCTGGATGAGCAAGGAAAGGCTGCGACAAAACTTACCCATGCG
>SDVV010015972.1:0-14379 GCA_016164225.1 Gammarus roeselii | reverse complement strand
ATATATACCCTAGAAAAAACAGCTCACAATAGATACCCCCCGTTTCAGGGAAGTAACAAACTTGATAATGAAATGAAATACAAAGCGAATTTAGATTGCAGCGTTGACATGCAAATGAGCTGAAACTTGTCGTTGATTGTCGAGAATCATTTTAGGCTTATTAAGAGCTCACTCCGTTGCTGCTAGTGGAGGCAGGAAGCATGCGTATGATTTTCACGAAACAAATTCTTCTTGATGGCCAGGCTTACTAATCCAGCACACTTTGAAATAATCATCGCATAATCAACACAGCCCGCGGAAAGCCCCTTTTATTAGCTCGTCAATCCCAAATATAACCCACTCTTTGACATTTCAAAGGCCAAAGAAACTCAGATCAAAAGTGTATTGCATACGGCAAGCAGCAGAAGTAGCCCTCTATTCGTCTAAAGAGAATTATTTCACATCACGCAGATCTCCAAGTCCTAAACACTGCACGTTGTTGTTAGTTAGCCTAAGTTCCTCCTGCGGTGGCGGAACCACGGCCGGCGCACAGCCCGATGGCTCGAATACGACGAATACCCACCGATATGTGCAAGTTTTGGTGACCAACGCAACTCTTCCAAGCTGATTCAAGACTCATTCTGTCGTCGAAGCACACGACATCCCGGCAACAACTTCTTTCCACCAAACACATGCCAAGCCTCAAAAGATAATCCAGAATTCAACATCTCAAACAGAAAATTCACCCTCAACATTCAAATACGTATCCCTTTCCAAATGTCAGCATTTTGTTCATCAAATTAATAAACAAACGTAAGTTTCAATTGCTTGCACTTATTCCTCCCCCGCGGACCCACCTCCCAGCTCTCTCTCGTCATCTCTTTGAGCTGCTGCTGTCCCGCGTCTGAGTCGTCCCCTGCTCCTGACCCCCCGTCGCTTGGGTCACCGTTGCCGATGGTGGAGAGGTCAGTGTCCTCCAGGATGAGCGTCAGGCCCCGCTCCACCAACTTGGCCTCATCGATCTCGCCGTAGATGCCGCCAGACCAAAGGTTGAGGAGCCGGCACAAGTCGGGGGCACTGAATAGAGAAGAAAGAAGTGCTGTTAGCCCAATCGATGGTAAGGATTAAATTAGATAAGAGTGTCAATGCTTTCTAGTGTACTGGAGTCAATGTCCCGGTGGCAAGAAGGCGACAGCTACACATCATCATTTGGTGTTGTGCCCTTCCTTCAAAAATGCTCCATGCGTCACTGTATCGTTAACACGGCTCTACTGGTTTGACGTCAAACTTATAATTCAGTCATAGTGCTTCATCTAAAAATACCCTACACGACACGACCTCTTCCTCATATCCTTCGATGAAAAGTAAGATGGCTTAGATTAGAGTGCCAAGACTTTCTAGTGCACTGAAGTTATTAGTCATGTAGTTTGCACTGGAGACATTAGTTGTGTAGTTTGCACTGGAGACATTAGTTGTGTAGTTTGCACTGGAGTCATTAGTTATATACTTTTCCCTAGTCATTAGTTATGTAGTTTGCACTGAAGTCATTAGTCATGTAGTTTGCACTGAAGTCATTAGTCATGTAGTTTGCACTGGAGTAATCAGTCATGCAGTTTGCACTGGAGTCATTAGTCATGTAGTTTGCACTGGAGTCATTAGTCATGTAGTTTGCACTGGAGTCATTAGTCATGTAGTTTGCACTGGAATCATTAGTTATGTAGTTTGCACTGAAGTCATTAGTCATGTAGTTTGCACTGAAGTCATTAGTCATGTAGTTTGCACTGGAGTCATTAGTTATATAGTTTGCACTGAAGTCATTAGTCATGTAGTTTGCACTGGAGACATTAGGTGTGTAGTTTGCACTGGAGACATTAGGTATGTAGTTTGCACTGGAGACATTGGTTATGTAATTTAGCATGATCAACTAACTTGCAAATGCAATGCTAGTGTGGACACAATCATTGGGTCGTGTCCTTAGCCCTGTTCCATTCCAGCCTTTACCAGCTATCACTTACTTAGATCTGGGTATGCTAAACCAGTACTCCGCCTTGACGGTCTTGCTGCCGTAGCTCATGAAAGGGGACCGAGGCAGCACCTTAGGCAGACCCATTCGCAAGCACAGATACAGGGCCGCCTCTTCGTTGTCTGTGTGCTTGCGGCCTACAATTTCTGACGAAGAAACAAGACACTATTTGTACCAGTATTGGTTCAAACAACGATATAAAGCTAGATGAGAACCTCAAAATATTATCTCAACTGAAAACAGAAGATTGTCAACAGTATTCCAAGTTTTAGTGACATGAGACAGGAACTTCTCAACCTCTAATCCTGCCAGTACCATAACGAAAGTGCAGTATTGCATGATGGAGCTTATTTGAGAAAAACATTCTGTTTGCGTCTTCTTGCAATAACACCTCGATTAAAATGCGCAAATGAATACAAAGCTCAACCAGCAAAGCAGGATTGATAAAATGTAAATATATTTACCAGTCTGATCCATATTAAAGAGCGTCGATAAGTAAGTTTCTAATTATCATTCATTGCTAGTTCAGTATACGCTCAAATTTGAAAGTGTACATTAGCTACTTACTATCCACATTTGTAAAGAGATTTGACACATCATCCATGGGGACTAAACTTCTGAAGCCCATGTTAGCGCCGTCTTTGAACTGTGCCCTCTTGTGTTCACCGGCACCACCAAACGAGGAGGGTGGGGCTTGGGTGATGGTAGGCGGGGCCGAGACCATGGTGGGCGGAGCCGAAGTAGGCGGGGTCTCTTGTGAAAACAAGGGTCCCTGGCCACCGTACGGTGAAGCACGGCGCGCGAGGTCCAGAGACGGTCTTCTGAATAAGGCACACAGGACCAGACGAGACGTTAGATACGATATCAAGCAAGGCTGCAGTAAACAATTGTTGCTCTTCATTAAACCAGCATTACAACCTCCAGCTATGGAGGCTTAAACCTCACAGCTTTCGTAGACTGACATACATTTCTAGCGTGATAGATATCAGTGGCAGCTTAGATTTGACAGACAGGAATTTCTAGCGTGGCATATAAGTGAAAGAACGTGCCAGCATATTACACGAGACCATCAACATTTGGGGCCCCTTTGCAACACTGCCGGACAAATGGATTTCCATATTATACTACGGTACAAGAATATTGGGTACGTCATGAACAAATAGATTATGTTAAACAAAATTCAACAATATGAGAAGCATATAATTTTGAAGAAAAAATGAGTGACAATTTTTTTTAAGTAGAGCTATAATAATGGCATGCCTGAATTTGACTGAAACACTCAACGTTCAAGGCATAAAAAATGTCAAAGATCTTCACACCAAAAGGGAATAAACAACAATTCCCATTGATACAGCACTTCATTATTGAATAAGAGAGTTGAACGCACTGTTAGTCTCACATGAAACTTCGTACACAAAGTTAGAGTGATTTACTTTCAGGTTAGCAAAGGTAGCTCTATAACACAAGTAGCTAACGATGGTAGAAAACACAGATGCAGGAGGCCACCGTCATTGAAGCCGCGTGACCTTACTAACCATCAAAAGAGGGTAACACATAATTATTGGATTCCTAAGCAACAAAGCAGGAATAACATTTTACTTCCTGTACGTGGACAGTTGTAAAGAAGAATTAAGAGAGCAAGCAAATAAAGCACACACTGACTCGAGGTTAGTTTGTACAAATTTGTAAGGGACTAAAGTATAGCTCCACGATGGTTCGTTGTGAAATGCCCGGAAAATTAAACGGAATCACGTCCGTAAATATCCTTGGGTGAAGAAAGCGAAGTTTAAATCGAACTAAAGTAGATGAGTTTTTCATGAGGCGTAGAGGGCCAAATGGAGGTGCAACCTACATTCATAGTTTGATGGATATCAAAAAAACAATACAGAACGTTGCAACAACCTCAAAATGTTGCTGGTGCTACGACCAGCAATGCCACAACCATCAAAAAGGCCTCGCCAACGAAAATCAAAATTAATGCGTTCAAAATACGATTTCATGGAATACGTGTGGACAAAATAATTTTTCTAAGGTGAAAAATAAATTGAAGTCAAGGACCTTAAGATCTGAAATCTGTTTTCGTGTCGATAACACGAGAAGCGTTCCCTTTCAGCGATCAGATGGGAGTCAGTTTCAGCTCAGTAGCCAAAAGCCAGGTGGGTTGCCCTCTCACCGGCCAAAGTTGCATACTAACCAACTGCCTGACACAGTAACAGTTTGGAGCAGTTACACATACGCAGTTGATGATCGGACAACCACTCCAGAGCAGATTCAAAGGTTTTCAGTCTTTTTGATTTGAACACCTAATATGAAATAATGTTAGGATCCCTTGAACGGTCCTCGCGGTGCAATAGAATGTATAAGCACAGACAGAGTACGCCATTTGAGTTAAAGGGTAATTTTTAGATATTTGCAACAAGCGAGATCTATCGTCAACTCCAAAGAAAACAGGCTACTATATTTAACGTCGGTGTGACGTTTCACTCGAGATGGATTGAATTTATGAGGAGTAACATTGAGCATATGACCAAAACGATCACAAAGCTGTCAGTGGCACGACATTCAAGTCTCGTATCCTTGCCACTTCTGTTGCTCTTTGATACACGGTACATTTTATGTGAATGTGTTCGCACACATGGAAAGCAGATGCAGCCTACACCAAGATGAATAAAAGCTTCAAAGGATGCGTTAAACGTCAAGAAATTATTTAAACACAATAATAACTACGTGCAATATAGATTTATGAGCATGTTGCTAAGAATTGGACAAAAAGCTCGAACAAAAGTATTCAATAACTACAAGGATGAAACGGTTTACAATTGTACATAGGCTGTCAACCAATGACAAGGAAGGTCAACTAAAAACCTGTGATATCCGATAAGGTAACTCTGTGACAATGCGGGGCTAGGTCAATAATTGAATAGACGAGGAACTTGACAGACGATAACCGTATAAAATTAACCTGAACAGTGTGACTGCAAACAGCTGATTAATTGCACGGCTGAGAAGCAAAGTTGCATAACAACATCAGTTGTTCATTGTTATCTACACGAAAACCCGAATGCATTTATGCAACTCCGCGTCTCAGCTGTTTGATTGCAAGGTGTCTAGCTACTAGTGGAATACGAACAAGGTAGTTTTGAAACGTCAACTACTAATGGGAGTAGGCAGAAATGGCTACTTCAAGTCTGGAACGTTGTTGCAAAAAGCGTTCAGATCAAAATAAAAGCCCTTTAAACAAGTTATATATACGCCCAATATTCTTTATATTGACCTAACTGACATAAAACATGGGATTGAAAGCTTCATCCCGCAAGAGAGCGGGCTTTGAGCCCTGGGTTGCGTCAGAACAGTCTTTTGCTTGCCGTTTAGGCTCGCTGGGCAGCAACAGTCCACACCCGGTAGCTAATATAGTTTAAAAAATACTATATTAAAAACGGTGATTGAAGAGAAGCCACTTCACTCGGTACGGTACAGGGAAGAAAGAAGGTAGCCATAGTGGGCGAGACCACAACGCATTTGCTTACGTCACAGGATGAGAAAATAGTCGCAGTGGGCGGGGCCACAACGCATTTGCGTACATCATAGGGATAAAAAACAATTGCAGTGGGCGGGGACCTAATGCATTTACTACTGTCATAGGGGGAGAAAATAGTTGCAGTGGGCGGAGCCACAATGCCTTTGCTTACGTCATAGGGGGAGAAAATAATTGCAGTGGGTGGGGCCACAATGCTGTTGCTAACGTCATAGGTGAAGATAGAAGCAGTGGGTGGGGCCAGACCTCTTTTGCTACGTGTCATTGGTGAAGAAGATAATTGCAGTGGGCGAGGGCACAGCACCTTTGCTTTAGTCACCACCAACGCCAAAAGGGCTAAGTTGTGTGAGTGTGAGCGTGTGAGGGTGTGAGGTGCGCCTTGCCGTCGGCCACCCCCCTTTCTGGGGGATGCGGCCTAGTGTCTGTATCTGTATGAGTGGAGAAGGCCGTTGCAAGTGTTTAGTTGAAGAGGGTAGTCAGAGTGAGCGGGCAACAACTCTTGTTTACGTCATAGTTGGATAGGGTTGTCAGAGTGGGCGGGGCAACAATTCTTAGCTATAGTCAAAGCTACTGAGGGTAATCGGAGTAGGATGGGCCCTAATTAAAAGGAAGGAATTGGCAGTGTGCGTGTCAAGCGTCATCTGACGCCATCATACACGTAATGAGAACGACGCGCTGCACAAACAACGGCTACATTCTTCCCTCCCTACGCATACCGCGAGCAACCACTCAAGCTGCACAACCACCAACGCCAAACACTGTAACAAAGCTAAAAGCACGAGCCGTGTGTGGAGCGGCATAGAGACTGGTGCACGTACCGAGAAGAGATCCAAGAGTTAGGGAGGGAGGGTGGGATCAGAGTGATAGGGGCAACCAGAGAGAATACAACTACTTGGGATCACAAACAATTCCAAGCAATAACAACAACAACAACTTATGTGGTAAGTGGGCATTGGTGAAACACAACCATAAACAGTTCTGCTGATGGAAGCTCACATGGTTTAATGGCCATAGCCTTATCTCTTCTGCATTTTATACGGCACGGGCTCTATGAAGAAGTCAAAACGGAAATTCACGAAGAACCTTTAGTCGGTCCAATAAAATTGACTTAAGAAGGTATGCAGACCTACAAGCAAAGCGACATCAACATAATTGTTGTAGGAAGGCGAGTGAAGGAGAACCTTGGACCCAATCGTCGTGACACAGGTTATTTGGTTCTCTCAATTTTGATTTTTCACTGACAATACTCGATATCAGTCCCATGAATTGAGTCTTCAATAACCCATTGACGGAGCTCAGGCGTGAGTCAATGATTTGACCTTAACGCTTATTCTGGCTTTGGTGGTAGTCCTGACAAGACTCGAGATCAGTTCATCAATCGAGACTGCTTAAGAACCATCGACAGAACCCAGGCGTGGGTCAATAATTTGACCTTAACGCCTATTCTGGCTCTAGTGGCAGACCAAATTAAACCTCATCCTAAGAGGCGCTGGGGCAGATTATAATACCCTACAAAATACTCTAGATATAGAGTCGGGATATATTGGGATAAGAGCGCACTAGAGTTAGATTGGAGCCATATGACTTTATAGTGAACTGGAGTCAGCATCCTTTTGGCAAAATCTCTAGAGACTAAGTCCTTCAACGATGAAAATAACGAGATATGAGTTATATTAGAACAATCAGACTTAAAAGTGAGCTAGAGTCAGCATCCTTTAGGCAAAATACTCTTGAGACTAAGTCCTTCAGCGAGGAAAATAACGAGATCTCATGCATGAGAATAGATTAGAGTGACGATGCTTTTTAACGCTCTGGAATCGGCTATGCAAGAGGTTCGCTTAACACGCAGTGTTTGGAATCGTACGCATTAAATCAGCAAGAATGGTAAAGAGTTCGAAAGTCGAAAAGAGAAGTTGCATGTTGAAGAGACTGCGCAAAACCCTAACGTAAACATTGCTCGGGCGTACCTAATGCGCGTAGAGGGGAGCTTCAAGTTCCCTACCATTGGTCACACTATACTAAGTTAACATGTAGTTCAACATAGAGCTAATGCGGCCAGACCCCAACAACACTACACACACCATCGACCGTGAATGTCTGCTGGATGAAGTCGGAAGTTTGAGAAGGGACAGCGTTATTGGTGCCCAACCAACGTGATGATATTCTGCACGAGTGTCAGCTCTACTTTACGGCAGCATGAGGTTTGCCCACGCCAACCACTGCAGCCAAGTCTATGTCCTCAGAGCGTCGAAGTTTGAGAAGGGACAGCGTTATTGGAGCCCCACCAACGTGACGACACTCTGCATGAGCGTCAGCTCTACTTTATGGCAGCATGAGGTTTGCCCACGCCAACCACCGCAGCCAAGTCAATGTTCTCAGAGCGTCAAACGACAACTAATGACTATCGGCACACATTGGCGCTTGTGGAGAAAACGGTATTGTAATAAGTACGCCTAATGTATTTGAATATTTCCGAGTGGAAGAACCGGGATATTGGTGTTGATGAATATTTGTGTTTGAATAGGATACTTAGTTGTGAAAATTTTGTCTATGATAAATGACTAGAGTATCAGAGATTCCTAGTGGGGTAGAGTCAACGTCCTTCCAGCACTGAGCGTTAAATCAGCGATTACTGCTGCAAAGAATATGATCAGCAAGCAATTATCAGTCTCTAGACTCCTAGAGTATCAGAGATTCCGAGCGGAGCAGAGTCAACGTCCTTCCAGCACTGAGCGTTAAATCAGCGATTACTGCTGCAAAGAATATGATCAGCAAGCAATTATCAGTCTCTGAGATTGCTTCGGCTCGAGGCATCGTCTAATCTTTATTTTGATACTCGAAGATATGTTAGTGTTTCATCCAAATAAAAGTGGGAACAGTAATCCTCTTAAATTTAATCACATTAGATTAGATTTCAACCAGAATGCCGGAGGTTTGTGTCCGCGATAACTAACCATATCAGAATTCTTGAACTATGGAATATATTCCTATACCCAAGAACTAAATACTTATTGTAGTAGAATAGGTGATTACAATGCGAGGCAAACAACAATATCCAAAATAATCCCAAACCTTATAGTAAGGGTTACATACTAGATAGGCGCGTATAGTTGAATTACCTAAAATATATAGAAAACGGTTCAACTGCAGGAGAGGGAGGGGCGCTACACGGTACACTGAGTTATGTTACAGGAAACAACAACGCAGGGGTGGGTGAAACGAACCAAAACACCCTAGGAGAGAACACAGGGAAGTACAGTCGGGGAAGAGCAAGGGTGGTTTTCACGGAGTAGGTACCGACACGCCTAGGAAGGAGGTGCAAAGAAATAACAGGTGTTACAGCAACACAAGTCACAGAGAAATACTTTTAGCGTGTAGGGAATAAAGTAGCAGAGAGAAAGGTGGAGGAGAGCTGGACAACCCTTGCCATGATAAGGAAACAAAAGAGCATGAGCGGGAAGGGAATAGAGAGAGACGTCCTTAGTATATAGGAAGGGATAGCACTGACATACACACACACCGCCTTCCCGATTCAACAGGGAGGGATAGGATTAGAGGGGGGAGGTGTTGGCGTCGGTTTACGTACCCCGAGAGTATGGCGTGTGTTTGCCTGTATGGGGAGGGGGGCTGTGGAGACATGGAGGAGGGGTGTGGTGGATGAGGGGGCGAGTGGGACGAGGAAAGAGGAGAGGAAGAAAGGAAGTCTGCGAGGTCGGTGGTGTGGCTGGAAGGGTCGGAAGGAGACCGAGCGAATAGACCTGAACCAAGGTCGACCAGGTACTTGGGGGAGCTGTGGACCGCCGGGGCGAGAGGGGGGGGGGGAATGATACAAAATAGTGGTGATTGTTCATACAATGCCTTGTGATAGTGCTATACGATAGATATTAGTGACATTAAAACATTGGAACCAATGCTTGTTGATACAGCGCTTTATAATGGCGCCCATCATTTGGCCTATAGACAGACAAGAGTCCATAATCCGTATCATGTTGATAACAAAACTATTCGATTAGTATGCCAGCGATTCCCAGCGCTGTCGTTGATAAGATCAACAACAATTGCTAGCTACCACCAGCTACGGTGGTAGCTCCATTTCCTAAATTGTCAGAGATGCGCTAGATGGCGCAGACACGGCTCCTGTCGACTTATGTGTGGAACTGTCATGGTAAACAAATATCAATGAAACAAGTGCACGGGATAAACATACGGAATTGTTGCGAAACGCTCTAGCTATCTTTATTGCCTTGCTGGAGTGGAAGAGCCTTGGCCTATAGACCCAATGCCCATACATCTCTCCGCTATCTCGACGGGAGCTGTGATACAGGCTCACTATTGCATTCCTACCACTAGGCCAGCGTAGCTATATTTTTTCCCGTTTGTGTTAAGCCATTTTGTTTAGCGTGTACCCCTTAAATAGAGGTACCCTAGGTGAGAACCCTCAGTGTTAACATCAGAGAAATTCCCGTACCTTGTATCCAAACAGGCCCTTCACCTCGGAGCCTCGTGGGAGAGGTAGAGGTTCTTGGTGTAGTTGCTACCGCTACGCAATCTACAAAGTAAATACTGATATCAGCAATAACTCCCTCCCCCTTGCCCGGTCATAACATGTAAATGTGCACGTGTTGGTGGGTTTCGGTGGTTTCGAGCGGCGCGCTGACCGCGGTTTACCCGGACGCCGGTGGGAACCGTGGCGAAGCAACAAATGGAGGAGGTACTTCCCGGCCAGAGCGCTTTCAATAGAGCAAGGTGATGAAGATAAGAGTAATGAACAATAATATCTTATTTTCTATCGCCACAGCGTTCCAGCGCTGTGGTCTACCGACCACAGTTTGTGAAGGCTAGGAGATGGGGCGTGATGAGCTCCGTCAAGCCTAGGTTGAACGCCGAGTAGAGCAATAACCTACCAACGACCGACCAATATGTCAAAGGAATTAGTAATCACGACGGACTGTGTCGAGGAGGAGTGGCGACAGCAGGCCAGATGGCAGAACCTGCGAACTCTGCAGATGTGCCCGAATAGATGATTTGTTTGAACGGACATCTAAACAGTACTATAGGTCGCGACCTGAAGGAATTGTATTTTGATAGCCTAACGAACACATACCAACTGCAAAGAAGTTAGAGCCGCTCAATCTCTTCACTCAGTGTGAGACTGATGCAAATGAGAGGATACCCCAACCGCTCAATAGTGGAAGCGAAAAAGAGGTGGCGACCGCCTGGAAAGAACTGAGGAAGAAAACGGAGCGAGGAAGAGAGGGGGCTTAGGGAACCAGCCAGAACAATTTTTACTGGACGAAGAGTAATCGGTACGTCTGAGTAATCGGTACGTCTGAGTAATCGGTTCGTCCGAGAGCATCCAGCCTCGAAACGCAGAAAAAACTTCAGGTCAGGTACCTAGGCCAAAGACAGAGCAGCAAGGCTAGATAGGGAGTTAACAATGCGAAAATAGTCTCTGTCGAGAGGCAGAAGCCACTGATACTGACGAGTGAGTAGCCTTAAAGTCAGAAATCATTTACAAGAATCAAATAAAATACTTCAGCAGCCATTCCTAGGCAAGCAGGCGATTGGTGGGGCAGGAGAGCTATGAGAGCTCAAGGTTGCAGTAAGGGTGACAACCGAAAGATGGAGATGGGTGGGAGTCGAACGAGGTCGACCTCAAAAGAGTCAAGGATTTAATCAGCGGGAGCCGAATGAAGAACGCAGGGTATCGTTGGTGTGCTAGCGAACGAAGAAAGATCCTCCCATCGGTGATGGCGGAAAGAGGTGTAAAGAGAACGTTATTCTTGTTGATGTTTGTTGTTAGCAGCAGCTCTTCCAGCGGTGGAGGAGCCTTATCCGGTGCTCAGACCCTTACAGTCTAGCCGCCAGCGGATCCAAAGGATTTAGCTGGTCAAAGGGTCGAGCAAGGGTAATGGGAGCGCAGACGGGAATGACTTGATATCTACTTCGAGTTCCTTCGTTGTTACAGCTGGTCACAGCGTAGCTGCCAAAGACAGAAGAATTACTTTCACCCGAGAGAGCCCAGTGAGATTGGGGGGAGAACGGAAATGTGACCTTGCCGGAGCAAACCTTACTGTGAAGAGGAGCCTTTTTGGGAACCACATCCAGAGACTGTATAGGAGAGAAGATGGCCGACTAACCAAGTAACTGAAAGGTTAAGGATCCGAAGCCAAATGAAAGAGAGAAAGGTAACCAGCAACCGACGGGCGCTTGGGCCCTATCAGGAAAGGTAGTGGCGACGCTGATGGGGTGGAAGAAACGTAGCCAGATCGGGCGTCAAATTTAGGCCTCCTTAAGGAGAGAAGTAGGAAGTGGTGGGTCCGGCCTGAGGAGAAGAGAGCACTACGAAGAAATGCTTGGCGCACAAGTGGCTGACCTATCCCTATCAGTGCACTGCCCAAGAGATTGACCAGGGAGAGAGGTACCTGTGAGCAGATGGCCTTTCAACGGAGGACCTTGCAGTAAGGACGACAGGCGCTGGATGACGGGAACAATGAAGGCCTACTGTCGATAGATATAAAGACAAAAATTTGGAAGGAACCCTCCGAGGCCCTTAGACAGAGAGGGATTGCCACGCAGGATTGGGCAGACTGATACCAAGTAAGACCTGAGAACTAGAGCCGAAGATAGCGGAGGTGAGTCAAGGCCCATAGACGCGACGTACACTGGATGACGAGGAGTTCAAGCGGAAAACCGTCCGCTGGGACAAAGGGAAGGGGGCCATATGAGACTGGAAATATGAATGCGCATAAGGGAAAGAGAACGAAAACTCAGATTAGCATGGAATATGGAGAGTGCCGGAGCCCTACCTAACAGCCGGCTGGGGCCTTGGATAAGATTAGAGTGACGAGGCTTGCTAGCGCGCAGGAGTCAGTTGACGCAGCAAACGGTGCTGCATCAACTAGATAAATTTATTTTCATCAAGTTATCGTTTAGTTTACTACTGCAAAAGTCAATGTTCCTCGCGCAGCGAATTTCAAAGGTATGCACAGGTGTCACAAGACATACAGAAACTCCTAGGCCATATGGTACCAGCGCTCCCCGGGTGGCAGTAAGAAGGATTAACACTCAGCCAACCCTACTCCAGAGTCCACATAATTCGCAGTCATACATAAGGTGCCGAGAGCAATGTGCCCCCACACCTGCTAAAGGGGAAGATGATGAAGACAGGAACTGGGGATCCATAGACGATATCTAGGGGCGGCGGCATTTTTTCTATGTCCTCTCCCCATGCTCAACTTTCAAAGAGTAAATGCTGATATCTTGGTAGTGCTAGATCCCTAGTGCATAGCCTAGATCTTTAGTCTACCCGTATGTTGCCTTTGGGAAGGGCAGCGACGTTGTCTCTTCTCGGACTGTAACCTAGGCTTGACGGAACTTATCTCGCGCTATTCTCCAACCATAAAAAAATCGTCTATAGACCACAGCACGGGAGCGCTACGACCACAGCACTTCATCGCACTGCTCAGCGAAAAGTAGTGGCCGTCAAATAGCTGCCTCCTCCTCTCCTGTGAGGCTCCGAGGTTCAGGAAATTTATTGGGAACCGGATGCTAGGATTTCTAGCCAATTGTAACACTGCAGGTCCATGCCTGGGGTGCCTCTATATAAGGGCTGCGAAACAGAGCAAAAATTAGGAAAATGTTGAGATATCTGCACTAGCCTTTTGGTAGGTATGCTAAGTTGTGCCTGGAACACAGATCCCGCCGAGTGAGTGTGGAAGGAGACCTATGGGCATATTGTCCATAAGACAGCATTTTGCGCTCAACAAGGCGATATGCTTAATGCCAGCCTTTTTGAGTACTGGGGCCTCCTCCTTGACGAAGGCCTACAAAACAAGGGGCACGTGAATCTGTTGATCACTTTTTGACTAAATCATTACACATCACAAGAGGCAGTAATGATTACATAGGTTAGGTAATGAGTGCTCTAGAGTCGAAGTCGCAATATTGAGCGTTAACCTCCAGCTTTGACTAATTTTTATCCAGCTTTCACCGTTAACAAATATTACCGATTGCACAAATAAAGATGGTCTCAAAAGGTCAACAAACGAGTTGTGCAAGTAACGTGTGTTTAAGCAAACATCAGGTCACAATACAAGACTGAAGCTATCGACGGTGCAAAACTACCAAGGAATTGCAATCCGGTGCGGACAAGCATTAGTATAGATAAGCTGTTGCAAGGACCTAAAGATGTACGCTTACTACAAATTATACAGGAGTCAAGTAGTGAAAGAATTCGAAGAAAGTATCGAAAAACTGGAAGGATGTCTTTCACAAACAAAGTTCTTAGAGATACAACAGAGTCTATATTGGTCGTTCAATGCAGCTACAGTCAAATGCAAATGTGTAGACTATATTATGCTCAGGAAACATTCCTAGCTCCATCGCAATTGTAGTTGTATTGGGCGTATTCGTCATTTTACACAGTACTGATGTCGGTGAAATTACAACCGATATCACCAATACTTCAATATATTTTATTTAAAAATAATAATGCTTAAAATGTTTTCGCAATGATTTTAAATGATATTTTTTTTGCGAGTTTAAATTATCAATAATTAAACTTATTTTTAAATTTAGTGACATAAATTTCTTTAAAATGTGTATTAAATTTAATTCTACAATATATATACTAAAAGTATTGGTCTTGGACATGTAGCTATCAATTTATTTACAATATCGGGAACAGTCGAAGTTTTAGTCTCGGTACATTTCTAATAATAAGTTGGCAGGGTGAAGACTATTGCAGACATGTGTCAACGGCACGTGCGTGCCCTCACTGCACTACGGCTGGAGTGAAGACTATTGCAAAGACAAGTGTCAACGGCACGTGCGTGCCCTC
>SDVV010015971.1:0-14379 GCA_016164225.1 Gammarus roeselii | reverse complement strand
ATATATTATTACCTTTGCACCCTCCAAGATCTCAGCATGCCTGTGTGTCAGGTGCACAGAGCCAAGAGAGGCTAGCACAGCCATGCCCGCCAGCATAAACAAGGACTCTGCAGAGCAACAAACAGGAAGATGCTGGAAGGGATGCACACCATTGACTATCAGAAAGATGCACCCAAAGCCACCCATATGAAAAAAAGAAGCAAAACTACAACCCAGCAGAGAAGCAAAAAAAAAAAATAAGCACAACAAAACCACGACCAAGATTGGACACACAAGCTTCTAGTACTCAAACAACCTATTTCCCAGAAACTCAGCCAATCCTGTCTTGAAAGCAGAAATGGAAGACAGCTCAACAACAGCAGCAGGCAGCTCATTCCATTTCCTAATGCACCAAACATTGAAAAACCTCCTAGCCACATCCACAGGGCAATGTGCCCCATTGCCAATTTATGCCCCAATGCAAATTTTTGGCAATGGGGCACTGAGAGTTTGTGTGGATGTCCCTGTGTCCTACCATCCAGCGACCTCTGGAACAGAATGGATAAATCAAAGCCCTCTGTGTCAGAACACAGAACTCTCCAAAACTTTGTGAGATCACTTCTTAGCAGCCTGCCCCTGACAAAGAACAAATTAAGAGACAACAGCCTGTCAAGGTATGACACCTCAGATAGACCATGCACATGTTTAGTCCATCTTCTCTAAACAGACTCAAGCAAAGTCTCATCCTGAACATATCCAAGATTCCACACGCAAGAACAGTAGTCAAGAATGGGCCTGATATGCGTTGCAAAGAGTGTGACCATAAAATCTGGGCTTCTGATCACTGTCAACCTTGGCAAATCACTACAAAGACCAGCAGCTCATTGCACAACCTCACTCACATGCCCACGGAATTCAAGGCCAACATCCACAAGAACTCCCAAATCATGTTGAACTTAGACAAACTCCAACTAAGCCCCTGCATAAGAGTGTAAACTGCCTCAACACCAGGACCAATCCACCCAGCAAATTATCTTCAAAAACGTAAAACAACACGCTTGGTGGGGTTCAATGACAAATTCCATGAAAACGCAGTTCAAAATACTTTGTCAAAATCCTCCTGCAAAGCTGACACACCATCAACAACATCATAACGCTGGAAAGACTAGTAAGCTTTCAAATTATCAGCAAATGCGCCAAACTTAGACACAAGGACATCCATTAAAAAATCAATATATATATGAGAAAGAGGATCGGACCCACAACTGACCCCTGAGGAACCGCACTCAGAACATCCCTGTGTTCACTCTTCACTCCAACACCAACACACATAATTCGTGAATTGAGAAAACTACCAATCCATCTCAAAATCATTCCAGAAACTCCAAGAGCCTGAAACTTCAAAAGCAGAACGGGATGGGACACATCAAATGCCTTCGAAAAATCAGGAATGACCATCTCCACACCAAGTCAGCATCAACAGACTCAACTACATTTGAATAGACCAACAACATCTGTTCCTCTGCAAATCTTGCCTTCCTAAATCCAAACTGTCTGAAAGAAAGGAGCTGGTAAGACTCTAAATAGTCTACCAGCTTGACAGCAACAATCCTCTCCATTGACTTGCAACAAAACAAGGTAAGATTAACAGGATGATAGTCAAGGGGATTGTATCTTGATTTGCGGAGAATGGTTGAAGATTATAAGGAGAGGCTGTGTCAGTTGCACAGCACACTCCCTTAGCGACCTTGGATGAAGTCCATTCAGGCCCATTGCCAAACTAACATTAGGCCTGGCCAGAACGTTGAAGATATTCTGTGACCTTATGGCAAACTTGCTCATTTTACCATCAAATAACTGGAAAGGAGCAGGATTGAGAGAAACATCCTCTCTATATACGCCAAAGAATGCGGACAACAGGAGCTCAGCTATCTCAAGTGGACTGCAAACCAGCTGTGTCACAAAGTGGTCCATCACCAAGATGACTTTTCTTCTTCCTTCAGATGTAAGCATGGAACAACTTCAGGGAGCCATTAAAACATTGCATTAATTTTTCCTCTTACTGAGATTGGCTGGATAACACATGATTTTGAATCTGACAGTTGACATCAAGAAAGATAGCCAGTGACTCAAAGTACCCTGGTCATTCCTACCAAACCTCCATCTTGAGACCTTGAACTCATTCCATGCATTGCTTGCTTTCCTCACCTTTAACCTGTGGGGAGGCCTGACTGCCCATGGCATCCTAGGTGAGTCAACAGTAAGAAGCACATGTAAGTATCAAGTTCCTCAGTATAGTGAAGAACACATTATATGCCTCATGAGCACCCAGGTAGATAAATTCAAGAGGCCAGTCAACCAGGCTCCCAGACATTCATAAACAAATAGTCACGAATGACAAGTGAGTGAGAACATCTCGGAAAAGGAGCCAAAACCTTACCATCCCCATTACGATCCGACTTGCTAGTCAAGAATAAGTCCAGAATATTGCCCGACAAACAAAAAGTTGATTACCTCACGCGCTGCTGCAAACCACAAGCCGCAAAACAATCCAAAACCAGCTGATCAGTCAGGTCAATATTATATCCCTGCATCAACCCTTAGGGTTGATGCAGTTGAAGTCCCCCAACACAACAACATCCCAACTAACACTGGAGTTGCCAATCAAATTTATATCAAGATTTTCCTGTTCACCATATGATGGAGGTCTGTAAATAGCCAAAATCCACACATCAAGTTTACCAAGAAAAATTGCTGCAACATTTGTTAAGTGCATATTAACCTCCTCATACTTGAGTGGGCCCTTGAAATACATACATGCACCATGTTCTCTCATTCCACTATGTGAATCTCTGCTAACAACAGAATATCCATAAACATCAACACAAGAAGAACAAACTAAGCCTGTAAGCCAAGCCTCAGCAACCACAAAAATCTCCAGCCTATTTTCTGAAATAAAATCTGAAATAACATTTATTTTGTTTGCTAGACTATTGACATTTGCCTGGCTAACACTCAGCAATGAAAACTGGGAGACTGACCACTGCGGAGACCCTCAACAACTGACTGACCCAACTCCACAAGCACCACCACTGCCTCCTCGGCCAACAGCAGCCTCCCCAACGGGAAGGCTAACAGCAGCCTCCCCAACAGGAAGGCCAACACCACCGCGGTCATCCGAATATATCAATATAACCTATGTTATCTTAATTCTCTCAATAAAAAGCTATTTCCCTGTAATGTAGTAGGAGCTATAGTCTAAGCATGTGCTTCTGCTTTTTATCCAAATGGGTCTTGAGGAGGAAACATTACAGAGACGATTTTGAGAGAAGCTTGATAACATTCGTGAAAAGTAGTTTAAGACAGTTTTCAATTTTTTTATATCAGTCATTAATTTTTAAGACATTTCCAAACGTTTTTCTTCTTCTAATTTTCCAAACTTTTCAGGTGTTCGACCTTTCAACAAAATTAGATGTTTAATGTCTCCTGACATTTTTTGACCAAGCACCTTCCAACCCTATATAAGGGAGGTCTACCCTACCCTGGCATTGATGAGGGTCCATGAAAGTGGCTCCCTGTCAGGAGAACTAAAGCAACTTCTGGCGTAGGACTTAGGTAAGCAGTGGGGTTCAGATGTAAAGGAAAACCTTTTAGTAACCATTTTTGCTTCAAAATAGCAGGAGGAGGAGGCAGCCTCCTATGGCTCTTACTACATTACAGGGAAATAGCTTTCTATTGAGAGAATTGAGATAACAGAAGTTATATTCTCTTCCATTTTGTATGAGTCAGACATAGCATAAAAAATACCATCATTAAGCACAATCTGGCCTATGTCAGATGAGCACAGAAATTGGATGGATTGGCTGCATCTTATCTGAGCGTTCTCAAAAAAGTGCTTGCCGTGTAAGGAATGATAACACATTTATATAAATGAGGGTAATGACTGAAATTATAGGCTAATACAAGTATTGCTTGGTGCAAACAAAAGCAAATATGCTAGCTCATAGCAGCCAAATAATATGACCGCCTAGAGTATGAGCACCTAAATAATCATTATGAACATCAATATATGTTGCCCTCTAATATTAGAGTGGTTGAACAACCAGGTAGCGGCAGTAGAATCCTAATATGAAAGTATCTACAATGTGTAACATAGTTAATTTGGTAACATTGCAGTACATGAAGTTGGATACCATAAATATATTCAGAGTAATCTGATGAAATTACTCTGTAGGATGTAATCCAGGCATTACATCCTACAGAGTAATCTGATGTAATGCCTGAACAAATAGTCATTGTTTGACGGATACCGTGCTACCTAAGCCCTGAGTGGTCATGGGGGACTGGTCATGTGCTCGACCGTCGGGTAGTAGTTAGGCGATAGAGATGAGCAGTGGAGTGTGGTTGCGGGCTTGGTTCTTGTATAGGAACTTGTCTCTAGTCGGTATGAGAGCGCATAAGGGGTTCCTGGAGAAGTGGAACCCCTGCTGCCAGAGCAATGAAAAACAGCCTTCTGAAAGAGCGCAAATACTGACGTCGTCGGAGTATTGAAGCAAGGATATGCGAGCATGTCACGGACAGGTTCTAGCTTCCACTGCGGCACAAAACGCCTTTGCCGCTGGTTTTTGTGAAACTGCGCCCTCGCCAGTTCCTCAAAGATTGACTCTTGGGTCGTGACCCCAAACTCGAGCATTATAGGCAAGCGAGGCGCATTTCTATAAGCATACACGGTATGAGGATTGAGCTGCCTCTGCTTGCCAGAAAAAGTACAGGAACGGCAAGCGTGTGGTCTGGTTGTTGGACTACACCTTTGTGGCGCGCAGCCACGCCAGGAAGCGAGTCCAGACGCTTGGGTTTGACGTTGGGTCAATGGTTGTTGCAGGTTGATCAGGGTGTCTGCCAGCAATCTAGTGAACTTGATCGTAAGGACTCTCTCCAGAAATTGAATGAGAGATAACACAAGGAGGGCCTTGATGTTAGAGAGATCTCCCTGCCTTCCATGCGCTGGGACACGTCGAGGGCGAGCGAAATCTGTCTAACTGATGTGAAGACTTTGGCCACCACAGCAAGTTAGGGTGGTCGGGCACCACGAGGACGCCGCTGTAGCGGTAAGTGTCGAGCTTGCAGAGCACCTGGGGGATCAGGTTGTATGGAGGGAAGAGGTTCATTTCCGTACCACCGATTCCAGTCGGACTGGAGACAATCCACTAAAGCTGCTCGCGGATGACGATATAGAGCTGCAAATAGTTGAAGCTTATGGTTCTCGGATGCGAGAAGAGGTCTATTTGCATGGCACAGAGCAGGGTTGAAAGGCGGGCGACGTGAGAGCTGGTTGGAGACGTGAAAGCTGATCGGCCCGAACGTTCTGCGATCCGGGAAGGTAGGTCGCGAGGAGAGATAGGTGACGTTGCTGGAGGATTCGTAGGAGCTACACTCTGATCTTGAGCAACACCAGCGCCTTGCTGGAGCCTGAATGGTTCCCCATGGCTACAGCTGCCATGTTGTCTAACCACACGTGGACTGTGGTGTGGTGCCAATAAGCTCGTGTCTGTAGAGCACGAATGATGACAATATATTCCTTCGAGGTAATGTGCAGTTTGCGTTCCACTGCTTACAGCGGCCGTACGACTGCTGGTCGCTGCAGCCGACTGTCACCTCACGCCTCGTCTAATGCATCAATTCACACGAGGTGCTCCGGTGGAGGTGTTGAGAGTGGAGGGCTTGCTGGATAAAGGCAGAGACCTTGCAGCTAATACCATTTCGTTGAAGAAGTAGCGAACGTGACGCAGGTGAGGTGTAAGGAAATTGCAAAAGAGTTCCGCAGGATAGTATATCCGTGCATGTCCCTGCAGTGGTCAATGTGCTGTGAGGTCGGGGCGATGGATCAGACCTCTACATTTAGAGTCACTCCCAGGAAGTCTATCTGCTGGATGGGTTCCAGAATAGACTTCGCCAGGTGAATGTGGAAGCCTAGCTTGAGGAGGAGGGCGCTGGCCGTCTGTGGGTTCAGCGGGCCTCACCCGACCTCCTTTCCCTCGACCAGTCTGGTCAAGTCCCTGGTCCTTTGTGGCAGTGGAGTGGCTGGCCCCCAAACCTCTATGTGAGGTACTAGAACCCCCATGTTTCCCTTGGGGTGGCATGGCACCACGCTGGAACGCATGACGATGACTGGTAGATGCTTGTCGACCGCTTTGACCAAGAAAGAAGCCCCGCGCAACCCATTCTGGGGTTGCAGAGGCGGCTTCTGTGCCACCGACGGTGAAGGAACCACAAAACTTCAAGTGGAGAGGGCCATAAATGAGAGGACTTCCGTCCTGCTTTGGAAGGTTTCAAGCGCCTGGAAAGCATTCAAGATTGACCCGTCGGTAAGGGGTTGAAGTTGAAAAATTGATCCTGCTAGAATGGCTGCTCAAACAGACTCCGGAGCAAGCATGTCCAGAGTCTGAAAGCAGATTTTGTATTGTTAATGAGCCTCTTCAATCAGGGATCCCACCATCAGTTTGTGAATGGAGCCTGTAGAGCGCTCCGACAAACAATGCAGTGACTGTGGGGTAACTTGCGTGCCATCTGTTGAGACAAGATCACGGATGCGAGCAAGAATATCCGTCAGTGACTCGATGAGGATATAGCCGCGCAGGTTCTGATCAGCCTGAGCCTCGAGCTGAAAGCCTTTGCACATGCTGAGAACGTTTGTATACGCCCTGTGCTCAACAGCTACTGAGATGGAATATTTTCTTTAAATATCGCTGTCCACTGCCCAACAAATAGCTTTATTTTTTCACAGAACCAGAAGAAAATAATAACTTAATGCAACTATATTTACCTATAAACTTTTTGACATATTTTACCAGTCATTTTTTAGATATATATATAGGAGATGTCAATAGACAAAGTTAACATTTCATTCAGACAAATTCATTATATTATTTTCAGATTTTCATTTATTAACTATATATAGCAACTGCTGGATCCCTGACCTTAGGAAGTCAATTGTTCCCATGCTGTATACTAACTGTCCTTCTGGAAAATTGCTGATAGCTCGAATTTGTTCCTGTACTGTTTGTTAACTGGAGGAACACATGGATAGACTGAGTTTCAACTGAAGAAAGAAGAACAGGATTTAAAATCTTCTGGACTATTTTAGCTGTTCCTGTTACTACGTTCTACTGACACCTACTAAGCACCTACTCCTGTTTTTGTTTTATCCTGCTTTTATTGTGCTCAATCTGCTTTTATAGTGCTGTAACTGTTTTAATGTTGCGGCTTTAAGGGAAATAATCTTTTGAAAAAACAAAGTTATAATACTTCTGATACCGGCCCTTTGCTGCTGCGGTGCAATGCCTGGAGCAAGATATGCAGTGGTTGAAGGAGGGAGGGTTGTTTTAAAAGGAGACTTGTTGAGGTGCCACGATAGAAAAGATAGCAAGATGTACGATGTCAAAGTGGTTGACCTCTGTGAAGGAAAAGTGAAAGTCCACTACATTGGATGGGGGAAGAGTCGTGAGGAGTGGGTGGAGCTTGATTCTGGTCGTATTGAGGCGGCGCGGGCGGGAGTGTGGGTTCCGGTGGCGGTTCAGTGGTGCTGGTCCCATGTGGAGATGGTGACACTTCTGACACTAGCTCTGTGGGGGCAGTGATTCAGGCCCTGGAGGAGTTCAGCAGCAGAGAAATTACGGCCTTGGAGGTGCAGAGGAGAGCAAGTCTGGATGCAACTACTCCTTAACGTTATGTGACTTCTTTGCTGCGGTCTGCCCCTGGAGACGCTGGTGTTTCTGAGTCTTCAGCGGCGCCTGCTGTGAATCTGCCGTCCTCGCCTTTGCGGTTGGCTGCAGTACCTTGTGGCTCTGCTGACATGAGTGTGCGGGGTTTTGGTGGGGGAGTGCTGGGCGAGCTGGTGATCTTGTGGGCAGCTGGGCTGTTGTGGCGGGCGCTGGTTCGGCATGTGGCTTTAGCCATACCAAGCTGAGTGATAAGCCTGTTTATGTGGTGTCTTTAGGAAAGGTCTTCACTTGGAGACCATGGGTTAGGGTATCAAAGTGAGTTTGATGGATGCGGTTCTGTCGAATTCATCTGATGCTGTATGGTATATCTGTTGTCACTGTGGAGGCTGCAAGGATAGTTCAGAGACAGTCGACTATCTTCAGGAATCTTTTCCACAGTTGCTGGTGGGACAGGTTAGAGGTGTGATGGCAGGTACGAAAGTAGATGCAGTTGTAATTCTACTAAGGAAAATCAACAGACTGTGGTCATCTATTAGGCCGTGGCACTAGTGGTTCCTCTGGTATTGGGCTGTTTAGGAAGGATATCTTTGAGGAGGTGAGTGAGCCGAGAGGGAAAAAAGGAAGTGCTCAGTTATGCCGAGAGGTTTTGCATACTAGACTGTTGAGCTGGTAGAAGCAAAGTTCTGTGAAGTGTGCCATGTCCTGGGCATTGATGTTGCTCTGACTGACTTGGTTAAGGTTGGTGCTACTGGACTCTCATCAGAGCAAAGGTGACTGATGATGATTCTAGGCACAACTTGCTGTCTCAGGCCCCAAGGCGGAAGAGCTTAGATGGTTTAAAGCCTTTTTATCCAAAAAGACCTTACTTACAGGCAGAGAAGCAAGTTGCTGGCTCAAATGCATGCTCTTGATGCACCAGAGAGTGACAGAAGGGAGAGAGGTGAATTTTTGGCGACTGCTGAGGAACAGGGGGGTGATGCCAGTGTTGGCCAGGTGGGGCCTATGTTGTTGCCAAGGATTCCTTTAGTTGAACACTGGTTGGTGGTAGTCAGGGCAGTGACGGTCGTGCTGGGAGTGGTGCGAGTGCTGTGACGGTGAGTAGTGGTGGCGAGGGCGGTGGTGCACGTGGTCGCGACGATGCTGGTGGCCGCGGCCATGCTAGGGGTTGCTGTGGCGCTGTCGGCCGTAAAGGTTCGGGCGGCTGAGGTGGTGAGGGCGGTCAAGGTGGTGTTGGCGGCCGAGGTGGTGCTAGTGTTTGCTAGTGATAGTCGGGGTGCGCAGTGCGATCAGCGGCCGTGGTGGTGTGGGGAGCTGTGGTGGTGGTCCAGGTGGTTGTGGTGGTCTGGGTGGTTGATCGTGGCCGTGGAGCTCTGTTTGTTTCCGGTGGTGTCCCAGTTGGCTGCAGTGGTGTTTCAAACTAGTTGGCTGGTCCTTGCAGATAAATTTCACTCTTTTGCGGTTGTGCTGGGTCAATTTGAATGCTCTTATGAATAAGGTCCCTTACGTTGGTCATATGGTGCCGCATTGGGATTTGCAGTTGGTCGGTGTGTGAATCTTGGCTGACCTCGTCTGTGTCTTCGTTTTTTTGTTGATTTGCCAGGGTTTCAGCTTGTAAGGGGAGATGTGATGGGGGAAGTGAAGAAGCATGGAGTCTGTTTGTATGTTGCATACAATTTGAAGTTGGTGCCAATTGAGGTGCGTTTGCCCTATGCTGCTGCAGTTTCCCTCCTTGATTATGATGTTACAGTTGTGGTGATTTACTGCCCACCCTCCTATTAAGCTGAGGAGAATGCTGAACTGATTGAATTCTTGCTTGAGTTTTGTGTTGGCAAATTTAACTTGCCTTTATTGGCTTGGTCTGCAGACATTTTAATAATGATATCCCTCCCATTGATTCTCAGTTTTTTGACTGTTTTGTTCTTCTTGGACTCGCTCAGTGTGTGAAGGAAAGTACTCTTGTTGATTCAGGCAGCATTCTTGACCTGGTGCTGACTACAGAGGAGCATCGCGTGGCTTCTGTGGCAGTTTTGCCTCCTCTCCTAGGATGCGACCATGGTGGAGCATGTCTTTCAGATGAATGATGTTATAGTTGATCCTGGTACATAGCTGGTTATGTGGTCTTGCGGAGATTATAAGAGTATGAGAGAGGTTTTAACAAATGTTGACTGGCAATATGAGTTTCTGTATGGCATTGTGGAGGAAAATAATGATTTGTTTCAGTCGATTGTTCATTCTCTTGTCGACAGGTTTGTTCCCACTCGAAACTATTTTCGCGGCCGAGCTGGCTGCGAGGCCCTCGAAAGGAGCTGATGATCAGTAGATCTCAGGCTTGGGTGCAGTACAAGCTTTTGAGGAGGAGGCATGGTAAGCAGCATGAGGAAGGTTTGGCGTCCTAGTGGAGATTTACTAGGCTCAATTTTCAGCACAAAGATTTCACACCAAAGCCAGAATCTGTATGAGCAGAAATTAGCTGACAACTTCTCCATTGCTCCCAAGATGTTTCACTCTTGTATCAGAAGAAGAAAGAAGGGCCCTCCTTCTGTTGGTCCTCTGAAGCTCTCGTCTGGAGAGGTTGTTGCTGGTCAGAAAGACACGAGTCAGCTGCTTGTGGATTCTTTTTCATCTGTTTTTGTGGGTGCTGATCCTGTTGGCCTTTCCCCACATCAGTATTTTCCTGGGAAATTTGGCAAGATTTGCAGGACTAGGTATTTGGTTTCCCAGGTTCTGGATAGTCAAGACTCATATTCTGCCACTGGGCCTGATGGTATTCACCCTTGTGTTTTGAAATCATGTTCTTGGCACCTGTCATTGCCACTGTCTTTGATTTTTGTAGAGTCATTAAGCCAGGGAGTTTTGCCAGGGGCCTGTTGTAAGGTACTGGAGCAGGGTATTGTGACCCAGGTGATGTCTTTTCTGGAGGATTCTGCCATTTTGTCATATATGCAATTTGGTTTCAGGGTGGGAAGGAGCACAGAGGATTGCTAATCTGGTGGACAGTGGGATGGTTGTTGATACGGTCTTCCTGGATTGTCCAAAGGCATTTGATGTTGTAAATCACTTGGTTTTGTTGATATGGATAAGATGAGATGTGTGGGTATTCCTGGAGGATTGTTAGACTGGATCCGTAGTTTTCTGATTAAAAGCTAATGTGCGTTACTGTTGGGGGAGTTGTCAGCGAATTTCGGGATGTGACAGGTGGGGTCCCCCGTAGTCCGTGCTGATTCGCTTTTGTTTTTGTCAATTGTCAATCATGTTGCAGCAGGTGTGGTTTGTGAGTGGAAGGCTTTTGCTGACTACTTCAAACATTTTTTATTGAGCTTCCCAGGCGATACACAAGCAGTTTGCCTGGGTGTGTCTTCTTTGCAGAGGGACCTAAATTTGGTACAGTTGGTGTCGCTGTCATGGAATCTTCTTGAACATCAACAAGCGTGTCTATATGCATTTTTACAGGGGTCGTCTCAAATTGGAGCAGCTTGGTGATGCAATTGCTGATAATTTGGATGGTGTGGCACTCAAGCCTGTCGATTCTTGCAGGGACTTGAGAGTGCATGTTGACTCAAGAATGCGGTTTCATCTCCATGTGAGGAGTGCTGTAAGAAAAACTTCCAGGCTTTCGACTAGTCTCACCTTTGTATCTTACCTTTGCAGCCCCTCACAGCCCTGCCAACAGAGCACGCAGGCATGGAAAATCAGTACACCTCAGCGTGCCAGCAATCAAAAAGAGCAGCACGGTACAAGCACTGCAGCAGGACGCTGGTCGGGATGCGCTCAATAGGTTCAAAGAAAACAAACAATGAAGACAGTCAACAACTGCACACAACTGTCAGCAACACAAACAAAGCCACAATATCACATCAAATTGAGTCTAACAAAACTCATACAACACTGCCCCCAATTCCTCCGCCAGGGCCATCTTGAAGCCGCAAAGTGAATCACACTGCACCACATCAGCGGACAGCCTTTTCCAAATCTGCACACAGTGAGAATAAGAGAATTTGCGTTTATAGTCTGTCTGACAGTTAGGAACCACCAGCTTGAAAGAATGCCCACTTGACCAATATCCAGTGCTCTCTCAAACAGAGCAGACAACCCTGAATCCACAGAACAGTGAAAAATATTCCAACACTTCACAAGATCAGAACGCAACAACCTCCCCCTCACAGAAACAACTGCATTGCTTTGAGCCGCTCACCATAGTCCACTCCACAAAGCCCATCAATCTCCCTGGTTCACCTCCTCTGCACAGACTGCAACAGTCCCAGATCCCCCAAATATCCCACATTCCACACACATGAGCAGTAGTCCAAGATGGGTCTTATATGAGAAATAAACATATAGACCATGAAAACAGACTCCAACAGTCTCAGATCCCTCAAATATCCCACATTCAACACACATGAGCAGTAGTCCAAGATGGGTCTTATATTAGTACTAAACATATAGACCATGCAAACAGAACTCCTATTGACAGTGAGGCAGAGCAGACTGGTCGCCAGAGTGGAAGCCTCTCTTACAACACTTCTCACATGGAGATTGAACCGCAGCCTTGAGTCAACAAGCACTCCCAAGTCCCTGAAGGAATCAACAAGCTCAAGTACCACACTTTTCAAATAATAAGCAGTTTCATCAATCTGCTCCAATTCAAGACGGCCCCTGTAAAAACGGTTAAAGACACACTCGTCAATGTTCAACAAGAGATTCCATGACAATGACAGACTGCACCAAATTCAGATCCCTCTGCATGGAAGACACACCCAGGCAAACTGCTTGTACATTGCAAGGGAAACTCAAAATGATGCTCTGAGTGAGCAATTATTGTACCATAGACTTGCTTTAAATGATGTTCTAAACTAGCTAACATCTTATGGTATACTTGCTGAAAAGGATGCTCTAAACAAGCTATCATCGTTCAGAAGACTTCCTTAAATGATGCTAGAAACAAGCTATTATCGTTCAGAAGTCTTGCTTTAAATGGTGCTCTAAACAAGTAATCAACTGTCAGTATACTTGATATAAAGGATGCTCCGAACTAGCTTTCCTCATTCAGAAGATTTTCTTCAAATGATGCTTCAAAGGAGCAATCATTGTTCAATATACTTGCCATATAGGATGCTCTAAACAAGCTATCATCATTCAGAAGACTAGCTTCATTTGATGCTCTAGTCAAGTTATTATCATTCAGAAGTCATGTTTTCAATGATGCTCTAAACAAGCTAGAATGGTTCAGTACACTTGCAATTAAGAATGCACTAAACAAGCTATCATCATTCAGTAGGTTCATTTTATATACTTAATAACTGAATTACATAAATAGGATATAATGTGCAACACACCCTTTGTTAGCCAGTTGTTGTCTGCTAAAGGTGGAGGCTTGATGCCACTTGGCCGGTTGTTGTCATAGGATCAAAGATACCGGGATGATGCCAGCAGCTGGCAGTTGTTGAACAATGCAAGATGGCATCGGACGCCAATCAACCAACGGAGCAGCATCCTATGTGACCCCTAATCATCTGCATGTAGGTATGAAAGGCTGTTTGCAGACCACTGACTTGATGACCAAGTATCTGATAGCAGGTATCTGCCTCTACTGCAGCTTCAGCTACGGCCGGGCTTGAAGCCTCTTGGCCAGCCGTTGTCATACAATCAAAGGTGGCGTTGGACGTCAACCAACCGGGCGCACAACACCCTACGTGACACGTTCTCATCTGCATGTAGGTATGAAAAGCTCCCCGCAGACCGCTGACTTTATGACCAAATATCAATAGCAGGTATCTCCCTATAGCAGGCATCTGTCTACAGCCGGCATTGGTCTGTAGCCGGCATCCGTCAATGCCCGGTATCTGCCAATAGCAGGCATCGGTCCACAGCCGGCATTGGTCTACGGCCGGCATCGGTCTGGGGTCGGCATCGGTCTGGGGCTGGCATTGGTCTGGGGCCAGCATCGGTCTGGGGCCGGCATTGGTGTATGGTTGTCTTCCGGCCTACGAGCAAAATTTCCGAACAAAGGTTGGACAGTCCGCAAAGAACGTCATAGGTGACAAGGAATCCTCTGCATGTCAGTATGAAGGGCTGCTCACAGACCGCTTACTTCAAAACCAAACACCAATGGTGTCAGCTGTTTGCAGATGTTGTGTGCTAGTTAGAGTATAAATGATGTTTGGTGGCAACAGGCTGTGACACAGATACAGCATTATGAGGATGTATTTCTGCAATTGCAGTTCCTATCTGTGACTGTTGCGGCAGTGAAATACTAGTTCACTGCTCAGATGGGCCGCTGTGTGCTTCCCTAACCTAGTTTTTCAGCTAGGTGATAGGACCATAACGGTCCAGTGTGCGGTTCAGCTGTAGTCTGGAACACTGTAACATAACCTTTGCTGTTGAGCAGGAAGCGTTGAATGAATGCTGAGGGAAGGTAGACCTACCGACTATAGGGTTGAAAGGTGTTCAGATTGTTGAAAGAGGTCACAAGACACATAAACACTGATTTTTGTTGAAAAGTAGTACACAAAAAGTTGGGATTATTAGCAAAAAAAATTCAACTTCTAGAAAAATGCTGACCGACATAAAAATTTGAAAACGGTCAAAAACTGCTTTAGGGGAATGTTATCAAGACTCTTAAATTTGTCTTTGTAATGGTTCCTCATCATGATACATTCAAATAAAAAGAAGAACACTATGG
>SDVV010015970.1:0-14379 GCA_016164225.1 Gammarus roeselii | reverse complement strand
AAAATCGGACTCCTACTTTTCAGAAATGCCTACGATGTTTTGCACGTCCTATTTCACGGTCACCCAGGTGAGTCCCTCAGGTGTTAGCGGTGAGCGGTTGTGATTGTTGTTGACCGTTCATGATTATATGTAGGATATTTTATTAGTATTGATTTATTAGTATATGTTTATAAATATATGTTTATATCCAAGCGCGTTATCTGAGCCACTCGCGTGCTCTACTTGAGCAGTGAAGCTCCCGCGTTCTGACACCGCCGCCACCACGGTCGTTCAACCTAGGGGCGCCACCGCCGTTCGCGCCCCTCTCCGTGCGCCGCAACTGACGGAAGCGCTGCTGGCAAAGCATCTGTTACCGCACCTACTCACGATGGGGAATTTACCATCCCATCCAAGAAACGAAGGTGTGACTCGAATCCCCCTTCAGCTTCTAACTATGAACTGGTGTTGTTTCATGATATAAACTTTTTGTTTTTTCTTATAAAACTTGGTTTTCAGGATATAGTTTGGTCCCTAGCCTACGACCACTCGATATCAGGGTAGGCCATACGAGGGAAGATTTTTTTAGAGTCGCAGATTCCAAGGTATGCGAACCTTGCACAAGTTCTAATGGCTTGTCATGATCATTCATGGGGCCCGGTTTGCCCAGAGGGGTCTTTATATTCATTTCGGCATTTGCGTGTGCCCCTGAATCTAGTGGGATCGATTAGCGATCCAGCTAACTTGTCACTGCGTAACTCGATCGTAAACGCCTGGATTAGTTATTTTGATCAAGACCAAGATAGCGTCATATTTTCAAGTGAATATCCCCTTCAGGTGGCTCAGATTGACGAAAACGATACAATACTTAATGAAGACGCTGATCAAATTTCAATGCTCAGAAAACTTGAAGCTAGTTTCTTTGCCAAAATAGGGATCACAAAACGAGGACAGCGATTCTACACTCGAAATACACCAACCCGGTGATATTTTGGAATGTGGAATAATTCAACATGGTGATTTGGCACAGCTTAGGATGCTCGATTTGAGTGTCATTGTACCCATTTCTGGCGACTACCTCAAGCTTCATATGTAGAAGAGGGAGAGGTTGTTCAGCTTAGAGAAGATGTCATCTACCCGGTTTTATCTTCAACTCCAATTGACTTTCCTTTAGACAACAGTCAACGCGAGGTAGATCATATTATGAACGACAGCTGTATAATGAACGATATCTTGAACAGCGTCTTTGAGTATCCATTAACAATACTAAGGGATAGATTGGACGTGTCTGACGTATTCATTTGCGAGAAAAATACTTTAGATCTTACCATGGATCCGACGTTAGTATTTTTCGAAGATTAGATTGGCTTACCGATTAGAGCTTCCACCCCAACCAAAAGTCCCTCCCCGTACGCGTTGTAACGCCGATATTCTCTAAACAAAACCTAACCTACGGTTGTAGTTCTTGTATTATTTTTAATTTGTGTTAATTTGCAGAAATTAATTTTAAAACATTTCTTTGTCTTTAATCAACTCATGGCTATTCGATCCTCGCTCATTGTTTTTTTGTGGGTGAAATTATTTTTTAAACGATGAACAAAGTTTTAAAATACTTCCTTTTATTATCCGTTTTCAGTCTGGGCAATGCCGGGTCATCTTCGGGTAGCGTTGCAAATAGAATCTACCTATACCCACAAGCGCCACACACACCAGTAGTAGCAACACATCAATCTTCATGCGCGTATCCGCATCCGACATATTTTCCGAACCAAACATGGTACACACAACAATCTTGGTTTCCGCAGCACTTGCAGATGATCCCCCAGCAATATCAGTTTCATGTGTGCCAGAGACAGCCTTGGAACGCTCAATTTCAATATGGGTATCCGTCTTGGGGTCAAACATGGCACCCCCAACAACCTTGGTTTTCTTTTTGGAGAAAAATGTGGCACCCACAACCGCGACCTGCAGCAGCAGCACCATCACATCAGTCTTATTGCCCGCGTCAGCCACAACATCAACAATTGGTCGAATCTAGATACTGTGGAAATAACCAGAATCAGACATCGACTTCAGAAACTGACTTTACCAAGTCAGGCATGATGCATTGCAAAGGTCAGTATTAACAAAGTATTTCTTTTAATGTTATTAGTGGCTATTATACAGCCAAGGATTTTTGCACGCCCTATTTCACATGGAGGCGTGTACGGTAGCCAAGAAAGCAATTTTTTTGATTCGGACAATGTAATTGTTAGGAAGTATGTTATTTCTCAGTGTAACCGATTTAGTCACTTTATATCTCGGACATTGTACTTGTAGGTTAAGTCAATTACTCACGAGGTCTAGTTAGCTACTGTAGGTACATAAAGAACACCCGGGAGGGGGAGATGATAGGGGAGTAGGATGGGGGAGGAGAGTGACCAGGACAGGCCACAATCCATCAATGTCTTTTAGTGATCTTATCTCGAGATGTACTCCTCTCGTTACGAGTTTTGACGGGTTGTTAATTGGTTTATTCGTGAGTAATGTTGGTCTGATACATATTGGGATGACTGTTTGTGTAGGTCTTTATTTTAATAGGCTACTTTATATCGTATTGTATAGTTTCACAGGCACCCTGATATTTCAATGGTTTTTATTGCTCGCACATTTTGTTATGTATGGTGATAGTAAGCGATGTATTTAACGTTGCTATAGGATATCAATGCTCAATCGTTGTCATACCTAGGTATAACATTTTACTCTTCATTAGTGAGTCCCGTAGTATGTACGTGGCCTATCGAGCTAAAATCTATTTCTATAATAAATCCCAGTGTATGTTTATATTTTCAGAGATTCATAAGGACACAATGTTAAGACTTCTTTAGTGAGGCGCAGATTTGTTCACGAATTTTCAATCGGATTGTCTGTGGACATTGAAAAAGAAACGGTATGATTCATATTAGCAGGGTTGGCGGTCTAGGACTCATTTTAATGGATTAGTTTTATATCGTTTTATTAGGTTTCGTAGGTCGGTTGTTTTCAATGTTATTTAGTGCTCGAACCTTATGTTATGTATGGTATCCGTGCTCGATCGTTATAATACGAAGATCTTGGCATTTTTCTCTATATAAGTGAGAACCATAGCTTGTACATAGTATTTTATAGCAAAATTCGATATTATTTGATTAAATCCATTCGTTTTTCCCCGTTGCATGTATATTTGTTTAGTCAGGACTCCTTCTATCGTTTTCTCCGATGTTTGAGATTTCGATCGTAGATTTTTTTTTCAAAATAAATTAGGCGACTGAATCATTCCATTAGCTGCTCATGATGAACAAGATTATTAGCCACACTGTGCACCTCAAATGGATCAGAGGGGTATTCCGGTGTTGATGATGCCCTGGAGATGGGTGATTTACGCGTGTTTCAATCCATATATCTGTGGACAATGGGACAAGGTTAATATTTCTGATATATTTTATGATATAGATTCATGGTTACATAGGATCATTTACATCATTTTAAATATTTAGGGTCGGTTGAAGTACGTTTTGAATGTGTTTTTCTGGGGACAGTCAAACATGTTCAAGTTTTATTATATGGTTACATGGGAATATTTACATACTATGAACAACATGTTCAAGTTGACGTATTTTTTGCCATTCACGCGAGTACATACGCCGAAGAAGGTCTCTCCCGACTTACACCTCGTACATGTTAAATCCATGCTTCCATTTGTTTTATCAGTCAAGTCACATATTTTCCTCTTTTTAGTAACGGTAGGTTGATCTTCAATGGATTTTTTGAAAAATGTCTGGATGGCCATAGACAAGATTTCTGCACGCGTCGATATAGTAACGTTTGTTTTCAAATTTGCTGAGGCAGTTTTTAATAGAGCGTACAGTTTGAAGCTGGCATGCTTGTGCGCGAATGTTGTGTTTGGTCTCATAGTGAGTTTAGGTTTTCTGGTTATGGATGTGTCTGTATTGTTCATGTTTTATTTTGGCATGTGTCTGGTAATTGACACTTTTAGCAGCTGTTTTTGGGGCGTCAGACTCAAGCAACATGCTGTAACACTTTGGTTGCAAGCAGATGATTTCACTCGAGTAGTCATCAGCTGTTTCGCTTTTCATTAGTCCCAGCTGTCCTTTCTTGGATTCATCGTACAAGGAATGATTTTTGGGGTAGTTGGCAAAGTCCATGTAGTCCGCCTCAATGTAGGTCACGCCTTTAAACATGATCAGCATCGAGTCTGTGTCAGTAGATGAGCGAAAACGTTGTTACCGTAGCGTGGCTTCAGTGTGTATCATAGAAGAAGCTGTAACTTTTGCTTTTGCTTCTGTTTGGAGCTGATGCTCTTAACAGAAGCTGCTCAATACCTTACGCATTTTTTAATTCAATGCAGGAGGCGTAGTAATGCATTTCAATACAAGTCATGTTGCATATCTGCAATTTATTCATCGTACAAGGGTTGTTTTTTGTGGTAGCTGGCGAAGACACTGTATTCAGCCAGAGGAGCTAGCCGCAATTTTTTTTCGCCTCAAAATCGGTCATACCGGCAAACTGGACAAATATTTATCGCGTTTCAATGCTACCCATTTTATATTGCAATTCATTGCGAGTCATGTTGCATATATGCATTTCAATGCTAGCCAGTCGAGTTAGATTTAGGATATTGCAAACAAAGATTCATTTTTTCTTTATAATAGTTTTATAACACATTTTATTAAGAAAGTACATGGATTTATCATTTAAACGAGAACGTAATTATTCACTCCGAAAATCGACACGAGCAACTGTACGAAACAAAAGTGATGACTTCGACCTCCCTCTCATGTATTATCTTGACCGGCGATATCAGTGACACTCTGTGGGTTCTTTATCTATAATATGCATTATTTGTACCCTGAACCTGTCGGCTCGTCATATCGGTGTAGGATTTACCATATTTTTTTCGCTCTTTTATTGGGTTCTAGAGTGCTCCCCATAATACACATTTTAGATAGACGGATACATTTGGGAGAAGTTTAGGCAACACTTTCAAACCTAACCTTGTAATCAAAACTTTTTTTTCAACTTTAGCTGGTTTTTCTTCACATGAGGTTTTCTTGATATCACTACCCATATTTTCAGTATTTTCCATTTCGACTACGGTGTGGGTCTCCTTCCGCTATATCGATTTAGCCATTCTCATCCATTCTTCATACACTCAGCGCTTTGTTGTTAGAGGTGAAGCACTTTTTTTACTGCTCGCACCCTGTTGCGTACTGTATATTTCATTATTTTTGTTACCCAGGTCTGGTTTATTATGTTCTATCAATACACCTGTTGCATCCCTATAGCTTTTATTTCCTCGTTCATTTTTAATATTATCATACGCAAGATAATGGCAACGTTCGAGATGTTGCCAAAACCCGAATGTGGAGCTTGATTTGCTTAATTCCATCTCCGCAGTGCAATAACCCATATCGCCGTGTGTTCATTTATATTAAAATATTTCTATATCAAACTTGGCGACACCCTTCTACACCGATAGCGGACCGCTAACTGAATGAGTCAAGATATGAGCCGAATTTATGCATGCAGGATCGTTAGCGTCACTGCATTGGCGCATGTATTGGCACCATGTAGGCATTTATAAACATTGGTGCAAGAAGGGGTACCATTCACGGCCAGATGCATTGATACCTAGGCAACCTAACCTAACCAGCTTAACCAAGAATTATGTGCCATCGTTCGAGATTTCCTGCTTACTTATTCATTGATTTATGATAATTTCATATCAACCCCCCTCCTTCCACATAGCTCTATTTCACGTATTTTTTTTTAATATCACACACACACAATGTAGACACATTCACACATTTGTATACATATACAGGGTCGGTTAACATATGTAGTATTTTTTTCATTACAATAACACCCCATGCTTTTGTTACGAGATATTTAATGTGGATCAGCTTCACGACATGTTTGGTTGAAAGAACTAATCATTCTAACATAACCAAACCTAACTTATGTACGGTATGCAGGCATTGATATATACATTGCATAACAAATATCTGTACATGACTCCACATTTTGATCTATCATTTGCAGTTTTGATAAACACATCCAATTTTGATCTACCCAATTTCAACCAGTTTTCATAGGTTATTACATCGTTGTTTATATTCCTATGAACTACTACAAAAAACATCCCTTGTACAATGAAGAAATTGCAGATATGCAACATTACTTGCATTGAAATGCTTTACAACGCCTCCTGCCTTGCATTGAAAAATGCGATAGATATTGAGCAGCTTCTGTTTAGAGCATCAGCTCCAAACAGAAGCTAAAGCAAAAGTCTACAGCTTCTTTTATGAAACACACTGAAACCCCGCTACGGTAACAACGTTTTCGCTCATCTACAGACACAGACTCGATGCTGATCATGTTCAAAGGCGTGACCTCCATTGAGGCGGACTACATGGACTTCTCCAACTACCCCAAAAAACATCCCTTGTACGATGAATCCAAGAAAAGACAGCTGAGACCAATGAAAAACGAAACAGCTGATGACTACTCGAGCTAAATCATCTGCTTGCAACCAAAGTGTTGCAGCAGGTTGCTTGAGTCTGACGCCACAAAAACAGCTGCTGAAGGTGTCAATTACCAGACAAAAATCAAAATAAAACATGAACATTACAGAGACATTCATAACCAGAAAACCTACACACACTTTGAGACCATACACAACATTCGCGCTCAAGCATGCCAGCTCCAAACTGTACGCTCTATTAAAAACTACCTCCGTAAATTTGAAAACAAACGTTCCTATATCGACGCTTGCACAACTCTTGCCTATGGCCATCCGGTCATTTAAAAAAAACACATTGAAAATCAACCTACCGTCACTAAAAAGAAGAAAATATGTGACTCGGCTGATAAAACTAATGTAGGTATGGATTTAACATGTTAGAGGTGTTTGTCGGGCGAGACCTTCTTTGGCGTATGTACTCGCGTGAATGACAAAAAATACGTCAACTTGTTATAACCTGTAAATGTTCATAGTATGTAAATATTCCTATGGCACCCTGTAATAAAACTTGAACATGTTTGACTGTCCCCAAAAGAACGCATTTGAAACGTACTGCACCCGACCCTAAATATTTAAAATGATGTAAATGATCCTATGTAACCATATATCTATATCATAAAATATATCAGAAATATTAACCTTGTCCCATTGTCCACAGATATATGGATTAAAACACGCGTAAATCACCCATCTCCAGGGCCTCATCAATGCCGAAATATCCCTCTGATCAATTGAGGTGCACAGGGTGGCCAATAATCTTGTTCATCATGAGCAGCTAATGGAATGATTCAGTCACCTATTTTACCTTGAAACATTTTCTACGATAGAAATCTTGAACATCAGAGAAAACGATAGCAGGAGTCCAGACTGAACAAATATAGCTAAATACAACGGGGAAAAAGCAGAAGGATTTATTCAAATAAAATCGATTTTTTTGCTATAAAATACCATGTACAAACTATGGTTCTCACTTATCGGTCCGATCACGAACACCATACGTAACACAAGGTTCGAGCACTCAATAACATTAAAAAACAACCGACCTACACAACCTAATAAAACGATATAAAACTGATCCATTGAAATGAGTCCTAGACCGACAACCCTGCTAAAATGAATCATACCGTCACTGTTTCATTGTCCACAGACAATCCGATCGGAAATTCGTGAACGAATCTGTGTCTCACTAAATGAGTCTTAACATTGTGTCCTGATTAATCTCTGAAAATATAAACATACAATGGGATTTGAAAAAAATTTTTTTTTAGCTCAATAGGGCCACGTATATACTACGGGACTCACTGATGAAGAGTACGATGGTAAACCTAAGTATGATAACGATTGTGCATCGATATCCTATAACAACGTTAACTACATCGCTTACTATCACCATACATAACAAAATGTGCGAGCAATAAAAACCATTGAAATATCAAGGGGCCTGTGAAACTAAATATTACGATATAAAAGTAGCCTAATAAACAAGAGACCTACACAAACAGTCATCCTAACATGTATCAGACCATCATTGCTTGCGAATAAACCAATTAACAACCCGTCAAAACTCGTAACGAGAAGAGTACATCTCGAAATAAGATCACTAAATGACATTGAAAGATGGTGGCCTGTCTTGGTCACTCTCCTCCCCTATACTTCACCCTTATCATCTCCCGCTCCCGGGTGTTCTCTATGTACCTACAGTAGTTAACTTGACCACATGAGTAATTGTCTTAACCTACAAGTACACTAAGAAATAACATACCTCCTAACAATTACATTGTCCGAATAAAAAAAATGCGTTCATGGCTTCCGTGCACGGCTCCGTATGAAATAGGGCGTGCAGAAATCCGTAGAAGTAACGTTTTCGGGGAGATATAAATTTGTGTTATTTGCGATAGAAAAAATAACGTTCTTGGCTCTAGAAGAAAATTGCGATCTTGGCTATAGAATAGCTACTGATAATTATTGAATAAATTATTACATTGTATCACATTTTTTTATTCCTATAATAAAGTGTTGACTATTTACATAAATAAAGCCCGGTTTGGGCCTTTTGCGACGTCTTCATAAGCTGAGAGGAATGATCATAAGGCTTATTGCGATCCTTCAAAGTAGGATTTGTCTGGAACATCGAATACTTGAGTATTGATGTCATGATCTTGGGAAGGGTTATAGCTGTTTACTTCATCGATCGAATGGGTTTTGCCGTTTTGGTCTTGTGTCTTGGCTTCGTTTTGTTGAACACCGGAGTAGAAGGTATTGGTTGAGGAATCTACCATTTCGTATTTTGGTTCAGGTCGTGATTAGTTTTCGGCTGGTTCCAATGTGCTTTTAAATCCACGAGGCTCGGAGATAGAGTATGAAGGATCTGGTATCATATACGGGACTGTGTATTCATGTGCTGGGAAGCTCGCAATGAATTCTGGGCAAAGAAAGATTTTAGATCTGTGACGAGACGACTTTGAGTTTAAAAACATCACTGAACAATTCTTTTGATTACAAAGTAAGTCTACACTGCTGGTGTTCTGTCTTATCAAGATCGAGGAATCCAGTTTCATCTTCAGAATATTTAAGAAAATTTTAAATGTAGTCAGGGTCGCCGATACGAAATTATCATCCTCGGCGAATGAGAAACGTTTTATGTTCCGATTATATGAAACAATCAAATTCTCCCTTCGGAATACCTCTATGATGGTGAGATATTTTAAGCAGTCGAGCTCGATCACGGGGTCCTCCTCCAAGGCGGAGGAGGAGGAGGAGGAGGAGGTCCAGGCGAAGCGAGGAGCGACGGGCGTGTGTATCCATTGCCTCAGCAGTGACAGTTTTATATGACTCCTACACCCACCCACCCATAACTCCCCCAGAAGGCACGGGTGATTTCAGTACCGAACAGGTTTCGTTTTGATTAGTTTGATTTGGTTTTGTTTCGTACATCTGGCAGCTTAGCGGGCTCTGGGTGAATGGCATCTATTTTGTTCCGAGTTATCGTACACTATTGTACAAAACGGTGAATGCCGCAGCTCAAACATGATTTGCAGAGTCGATCTTGTTGATGGCAGTCATATTTTCACTCGAGATGTAAGTTCTGTTAGTTCTATCATGTCTATATTTTGTTTTATTCATGAGATGTCTTTCTGTAACTTTGCTAGTCTATTCGTGATTGTTTTATTATAGATATACCTTTCTTTACACCTGCAGGATGAATCAAACGATATGGTGATGGAGGATACGCCATTATTGGACACTCGTGGAGTAAGTGTGCAAAACGATGACATCCAGTGGAGTGAGGCGAATACTGACATGACACCTGGTTTAATGTCTGCGCAACCCCCAATGCATGTACGCTCAAAGAAGGTACCTGCGAGCAAAAAAGTTAAAAAGACTGCAAAGGCGGTAGCTAGCAATAAGTCGGTAGCTATCAAAAAGGCGGTAGCTAGCAAAAAGCTGGTAGCTAGCAAAAAGGTGATAGCAAGCGCAACACACACTGGCCCCCTTCCGAAACAGCCCGGAGTTAAGCATACTGTTGATCCATCGTTTATATCAACGGCTACTGTCAGAATAGGTCAGTCGGTGCCACAGAGACTGTTCCGTGTACTGATGACCCGTCTACTGTCGATAACGCTGCAACATCGAGCACTACGCCACCCTTATCGTCGGGCCGTCTTCTGATGACCCATCCTCGCCTCAGGAGCCGTCTACTGATGACCCGTCTACTGTCAATAACGCTGCAATATCGAGCACCACGCCACCGTATCGTTGGAACCGTCTTCTGATGATCCATGCTCGTCTACTGATAACCCATCCTCGTTTCAGGAGCCGTCTACAGATTACCCGCATTCGCTTGAGGAGCCGTCTACTGATGACCCGTCCTCGCTTCAGGAGCCGTCTTCTGTCGAATCGGAACCAGGTTCGGATAATACTGTGGATGCGGATGATTCGGTTCAGTTGGGCGATGTTATATTCCATCCACCTACCTCCGAAGGGCTTTTGGAACGCCATTTTGTCATCTCGACATTTCTATCATACACTGAACATGTCAACATATTGTCCATGCTAATTTTGGGATGCAAGGAATTAGTGGAACACGTTGAATCTAAATTAGGAACATTCCAAAGACTCCAATTCACTGTGAAGGTTAAATGGGTAAACAAGTTGCGGGTGTATCTATAGATGTCAAGGACTGAGCGTTAAACACAAAAGCGGTCCAGCTGACAAAAAACGTGATTTCAAGCGAGTTGATTGAGGATCTCGGGCTAGATTCACAAAATGAATTAGAAATACAGAAGATGGAAGGTAGTGGCTGGAGCATTAATACAGTAACCAGCTTAAATTCTACAAGACAGGGGTTAAAGGAACAAAAAAATTGGGCAACTATGTCCCTCGGCCCAAAAATTGTCCAGGCCGGCATCATATGGTCAACATCAAATCTAGAAACAATAATTGTGTATTGACAAGCATGATTGCCCATTTCTACTTGAAGCAGGAAGCAAATCTCTCACATTCCAAACAACACTCGGAGTTAACTTCCTCCCGCACCAAAAAAACTTACTTTAACTTTTCAAAACTTGCATTGAACAAACCTAGGGCTTCAGAATATTTACCTAATATAGAAAGAGATTGTGAAGGTAACATTAGACTATATCAGCTCACAAAAGAGAAGCAAGGTTGTGGGCTGGTCAGTGTGTACAGAGGCAGTTTTGAGGCCAGTCAGGAGCGCACGATCCACCTTGTGCAAATCTCAGATACCAATCATGTCGCTCTCATTCCATGTTTTTCTACATTCATGCGTTCATTTAGAGACAATAAAAGTAAGAATCAGTTTCACTGTCCCTTTTTCTTGCAGGGGATGAACGAGAGCAAAAAAGCTGGACAAGTAAAATTGTGTTCGTCCCGTACAGGCGTGCAAAACATCAGTATGCCTGAAGAAGACGAAATGTACCAATTTTCAGCTATGCGTGCAACAATGAAACCTGCCGTTGTTTGTTGTTATGACTGAATCTGTGCCGGAGCCAAGACAAGAGGGAAAACATGTAGCCAACATACACAAGTTGTGCAAGTACAGTGATACTCTTGTCGATCAAGACGGGAAAATTGTAGTACACAAAGTAGTCGATTCGACTACAATTCCCCTTGAGGAGATGGAAACACATCTTGTCAAGAATACGTTGCTGGATTATAATGATTACATGTCAGCCTTATCATTGTACCCGATCCCGTCCTCACCAAGCAAGACGTAATTTTTTTTTTGCGAAAGCAAAACACATGGTTGCTGCGGGACGCTTTTGAAGAAAACGGTATAGGACGAGTTCGCCGTCATAACCATTACGCGGAGGGGGTCTTCGGACCCAATAAAGAAGTGATATCAGGAAACTACGGAGAAGTTGCGCTATATGCCATGTATCGCTCACAATGCATTGGCATACGACATGCGCTTCATTTCGCAAAGATTGGACGTGGCTACCTTCTCGGATATCAGTGTTTTACCAAAACAGTCAGATAAGATGTTCAGAATCTCTGTCTCCTTAAACGATGACACGACAAAGTAGGGTGTCAAGTTCATTGATTGGTTCTCGTTCCTCAACTCAAGTTTAGACAGTCTTGCCAGAAATCTTGAAGATAGTGGCAATGAAATGCCGCTCCTCAAATCCCATCTCACAGGTCTCGGGTACAGTGACAAGGTTCTAGACCTCGCCACTCGATAAGGACACTCCTGCTACGAAACCATCAAATCGGATTATGTGTTGGACCAAACAGACATCCCGTCGCATCAAGCCTTCTACAGTCAACTTCGAGGCAAAGGAATGTCGGACTCTGATTATGCTGAAGTGATTGAAATGTGGCAGGCAGCCAACTGCAAGACTTTGCGTGACTACATGATCATATACCTGTTCGTCGGTACGCTGCTGCTGGCGGAAGTCTTTCAAAAGTTTAGGGAGACCATGACACGCGACTACACCCTGGATCCCGTCCATTTTGTGGCACTCTTTGCTTTGCAATGCAAGTTGCCCTTTACGAAGGAAAGATGAAACTGGAGCTGGTCAACGATAATGATCTCCTGCACTTGATTGTCAAAAATATGCGAGGCGGATTCGTGACGTTGACAAAAGGTCTTACCAAGATAAACAATCCCCGAGGCAAAGACTATGACCCTACATTACCCGTGTCTTCAGCAGCAATGTATGATTTTAACAGTCTTTATTGTGGATGCTTGAGCGAACCCCTCATCATTGGCGAAATCCTCGAGCTCACACCCGAAGAATTCCAAGCATTTGACTTGGTGAACACAGCTAGACTGTTCTGGTGAGTATAACGTACATTGTCTGTATCGATGCCCAAGTCAGCGATGAAGTTGCACAAAAAACAGATGAGCTGCCGCTACTGCTACATCAGAAAAATGTTACCTTCGACGATGTTTCGCCCATCACAAAAAATCTCTTGGCTGGCTCGGAATATCTCAAAAACGAAAACGAGCAGATCGTAAGCTGTTTGCTAGTCATCTACCACAAACTGACTACCTCGTCGCCATGGAACTTTTTCAAGCACTTCTTAGGCAAGGACTGGAAGTCATCAAGGCTCATCGAATTTTCTGCATCAAGCAGGAACCTGTCTTCAAGTCGTTCATCATGAAAAACGTCCAGAAACGTCAGGAGTCTACGAACTCCTTTGAAAAGTAGCTGTTTAAACTGCTCTCAAATAGTATATACGAGAAGCTATTGTTTAATCCGCTCAACAGAAATCTAGAGGCAAGGGTTGGGTGCGCCCCCAACGAGTTCCAAAAACATGCTGCCAATCCTCTCCTATAAAACTGCTACGTCATCGGCCCCGAAACAGACATCATGATCCTCAAACATAAAAATGTTCGAATTGTCCATCCACTTCAAGTTGGATTTTACGTGCTTGAAAAAGCTAAAGCAAAAGTCTACAGCTTCTTTTATGACACAGTGAAACCATCGCTACGGTGACAACGTCTCGCCCATCTACTCGGACACAGACTCGTTGCTGCCCCAGTTCAAAGACGTGGCCGATATTGAGGCGGAAATGCGGCAAGCTCCTCTGGCGGAGTACATGGATTTCTCCAACTACCCGAAAAATCATCCATTCTACGATGAATCCGAGAAAGGGCAGCTGGGACTTCTGAAAAGCAAAACAACTGATGACTACCCGAGTGAAATCATCTGGATACAACCAAAGTGTTACAGTATGTTGCTTGAGTCCGACACCACAAAATCAGCTGCTATTGTGTCAATTACCAGATACAGTCAAAATCGAACCTGAACAATACAGAGATATCTATAACCAGAAAACATACACACACTTTGAGACCATACACAACCTTTGCGTGCGCGCATGCCAGCTTCAAATTGTACGCACTATTAAAAACTGCATCAGTAAATTCGAAAATGAACGTTACTATCTCGACTTTTGCAACACACTTGCCTATGATTATACGGACATTCGCAAAAAATCCGTTGAAAATGAACCTTCCGTCACTGAAAAAAGGAAACGATGTGTCTTGGATGATGATGATACTGAGGTAAACATGGATTTAACATGTAGGAGGTGTTAGCCGGGTGAGACCGTCTTCGGCATATGTACTCGAGCGAATGATGAAAAGTACGGTCACATCATCAGGTTATATCCTGTATATGTTCCTAGTATGTAAATATTCCTTATATGTAAAAGCCCCTACGTATTCATGCTACTATTTAATGAATATATAATAAACTCGAACATGTTTGATTGCCCCTCCCCCAGAAGAACGGATTGTAACGTACTGCAACCGACCCTAAATATTTGAAATATGATGTAAATGTTCCAATGTGAACCCATGTATCTATGTC
>SDVV010015969.1:0-14379 GCA_016164225.1 Gammarus roeselii | reverse complement strand
GTCATTTCCACTGTGGCACCTTCTCCTTCACTGTGGCCATTCAATTTAAATGTTGTGAATTTTATCATGTGGATCGGAAAAATTGACATGATTTTAGATTTTTATTTATTTTTCCTTTCCAAAAAATCTTCATATTGCATGTCAAACTTACTGTACCGATCGAATTAGAAAGAGGTAAGGACGTCGTTCCCAGACGGGACACTAGGATAAACCAGTTTCAGTCTTCCAAAGCCCTTCATATTGTGCCGTTATATTGCCGATTGTGACCTTAGTAAAAGTTTTTTGTCCTGTTGTGAAATCAAATGTTACCCATCAAAGAGTCCCATATTGTTCATGTTTTTCATTAGTTGTTTGAAATGCAATCTGCTGCGTTTATTGTAAAACACCGTACACGTTATGACCCTACTAATAATTTGTATCAAGGTGATTTGTTTGTTGGATAAACATTAATTTCTTTGTAAATGTCAAAAGATTCACAAGAGCCACCTACATTTAAACTTCAATAAAATAAATTTGCTCATTGGATAAAAATATATAATAAGATGTGAATGTTGTAATGTAACTTCATCAAAATAATTATTTTCTGTTGTAAATGAATTGTTCATTGTTTTTGTGATTGTTTAATTATGAGCTACCAGATTTTCTTTATTAAACTTGTAAATTAAAACTGTTCTCCTGTTCATTGCTGGGAAATCCATTGCGGAAAAAATAATCTGCACTTTTTCAACCACCAATCAAAGTTGACATGGATTGTTAGTGGCAGTGTCTCTGTTAGTCTTAAATCATATACATTTACAACATGTACCGATACCCAAATTTCGCCCACTGTGACACTTACCTCGATGATACCTGGCCGATACTAGTACTTTTAGTATATTATTTAATCAAATTTGTAGTACACTTGTACAACAGCAAACCAGTTGCCCTTAACAATGTTTTCATCACACAAAGTTATCACTTATACTTGCTTGTCTGTGCTGAATAACATAACAACAATGCATCATTATTGTAAGATGGTTGGTAATTTTGAGTTGATATTTATTAAAATTGCTTTGATATTTCAGAACAACTACTTGACTGTTCTGTGTGCAAAATGTTTGATGCTTGTCTATTATAATGTTATGAATAAACACACCTTCCAGCATTTGACCTGAAACAATTGTACAGATTCAATTAACAATTTGCAATTTTTTTGACACTGATACTAATTGTTGGACAGTGATATGTAATGAGTTTGTTTGACCATTGTTCATCTGACATGAACATTTCAACACATTATTTGATGCTGCCCAGTATGCAAAATGTTCAACACTTTGCTTTTATGATCGCTAAGCAATAACAAGAAGTTGTTTACAGTTCAACAGGTTTATTTGATTTTGTAACAATAATGTGTGATACGTATGAAAATGAAATGAGTGAAATTACAGCAGATTTCTTAGTTGGCATAGAGGGTGTAGTTTCACTGACACCGCTCCAGATGATGTCTAGTAGCAACTCAGTAGTCCCTACTCTATAGAGGAATACCCCTCTTTGCATATCGGTTTGAACTACGTCTTCAATTATGGATCAGCCTCGGTATGTTGCCAAATTTAATGATGTATTATCTGACAGAAAAGCTTATTGCAGAGTTGCTGCAAATACAATAAAAACATGGCAAAGGTCTTACAACAAAAAACCTGAACAAATACTGTGCAACTTTCCTGATTTGTGCAAAAGATTCAGCACATATTTGCCTTCACTACCTTATATGTATGGTCTTCCAAAAATGCACAAGCCAGGCAACCCTCATAGACCCATTGTGTCATCATCGTGTTCGATCACATATGGTCCGTCAAAATGGCTGGCCTCCCTTGTGTCCTCTTCTAGGAAAAAATATTTGGCTCGCATTTGGTCAACTCCAAAGACTTCATAAAAAAAGTTTAAAGTATAAAATTAGATAATATCATGCTTAGCTTTGATGTAGATGCTTTATTTACCAATGTCCTGATTGATACCACCATTGCTTTCCTTTGATGACATCTTAACAATCATAGTCTTGAACTTCCTTTTCAGTGGATATGCTAATTAGTATTAGTTCATTTGGTGACAGCTAATTTCATGTTCATGAAAGGTCAAACTGATATGCAAGAATGTGAAAAGTCTCACCTGGAGCCCCCGCATCCCGCCGCGATCCCCGCCACGAGGTCAGACAAAGAACGGAACCTGCAGGGCATATGGAAAGCAGGAGAGCACGGAAGGCAAGTAAGGCATGCGCCAGTTACAAAGTGAAGACACCTGAGGCACGGGACGGCAGGTGAAGACAATGCAACCGGAAGTGTTCATGCCAGTCACAAAAAAAACATGAAAGACGAAACTTACAACTAGAAAAACATATGAAAAAACAAGAACATTTATATATAGGTAAACAATACAACAAACAATGGTATAGCTACATACATACTTCAACAAATGCACACACCCAAATAAAATCAACAAGCAAACTAAAAGGATATATTTGTTCATACCAGTCACCAAAATGACCATATAAAAAGAAAAAAAAGCTTCAGTCAGTCATGATAAAAGAAAAGAATGTGTGAAATTGATGAAAGAAAACTCCTTTTAAAACTAGAAACTGTAGGAGCACGAACACCATCCGCCGGCTAAGAATTCCACAAGGCTGTATGTCTACAATTGAAGAAACGCTTTCTCACATCTGTTGTGCATCGTGGAGGAAGAAGTTTTAACCCTTGGCCGCGGGTACGAGCATCAGGAGCAGCGGTAAACATTCCTGACAATCCCACATCAACACTGCCTTCAACATGATCTTCAGAAATTGTTTTGTAGTATTTAATAAGATCAGATCTTATAAGCCTCCCATAAATTGAAAACAAATTCAAACTTGACAGGCGATTTGCATAGGGCATATCCGCAAGTCTACTAATTTTCTTAGTCCAACAACACTGAACAGATTCAATCATCCTCAGATCAGCAATAAACTCCAAATTCCAAACACAAAAACAATAGTCCAGTATAGGACGGATATGCGACATAAAGTGATACCATGAAGTCTGGACTCCTGTTAACAGTGGACCTCAGTTAGTTGTTAGCCAGACCTGAAGCTTTTTGTACTACAGCATGAATATGACTATGAAACTTCAACTTGCTATCAACAATGATACCAAGGTCTCCAAGACTCTACAAATGACATAGGATTACCACCCAAACTATACTGAACCGCATCACCCAGGTTCAACCAATCAAAGTTACCACGGATAAAACGCAACACCAAACACTTGCTGGCATTCAACATCAGGTTCCAAGATGAGGCCATATCATGAATCAGATTTAAATCCCGCTGCAAGGAAGCAACACCCCGTCTTATGTCACCCAAGCTTTCTTTGGAAAACTGCAAGTAAAATTTAAAATCATCAGCAAAGGCTTCAACCCCACGTGACACAGATGAGGAGATGAAGTGGACATAAGTAAGAAACAATACTGGGCCCAGTACTGAACCCTGTGGCACACCACTGACAACGGCCTTAGGACCACTAACTGCTCCTCCACAAACAACTCTCATTTCCCTGGCAGTCCGGAAACTAGATAACCAGAACAGCAGCTGAGTGGAAACCCCCAGACACTGCAACTTCTGCAACAACACAGAGTAGGACACAACATCAAACGCCTTAAATAAGTCAAGAAGAACCACATCCACAACAAGACCCTGGTCCACTCACTGAGACACATCTCCATTAGTGAGTAAGAGCTGATCCTCAGTTGACCTGCCTTTCCGAAAACCAAACTGATCTTTGGAAAGGATCCCATTAGCCTCTAAGTAGAATGTCAAATGAGAGCTATTATACGCTCCATTGACTTGCAGCAAGCTGAAGTCAAACTCACTCGGCGATAATTTAGAGGGTCATATCGAGATTTGGCTTTGTACAAGGGAACAACCCTAGATAATTTCCACAAATGAGGTAAAGAACCTTCCTTCAAAGTCATATTAAAAATCAGGCAGAGTGGATAGGCCAAATCAGAAGAACAAGACTTCAACAGCAATGGATGTAGATCATCTGGTCCCATGCTGGAATTACCATCAAGTTGAGAGAGGATCAACTGCACATCTGTAGGTCTGACTACAATGTCCTCCATCACATTATCACACTCCTGGTGGGAAGTAGGAGATGTGGGATCCAGACAAACATACACTGATGAAAGACTAGAGGCAAATATCTCACTCAACAAATAGGGATCAGTCACCACATCATCATTAATCATCTTCTAAGGACCCACAAAGGGAGAACCGGTTTTCTTCATTTGTATATACAAGTGGAACAATTTGGGCTTGGATTTAATCTGGTCAACAAGAGATTGCTCATATTGGGAGCGACTCCAGTTGTCATAGTTCCGGCATCTAACATTCAGGTCATTAAACTCTGACAACGCAACAGCAGTGAGCGTGTGATTTCGTCCAAAAAATTCCCTGACGCGCTTGAACTCACCCCACGCTTCAGATTTACTCCTCAACGACCAGGGTGGAGCAGATGCCTACCACGGTGGGCAAAAATTACCCAAACGAACCGGCACAGATTTATCCACAAGAGTACAATGGATAGCATGCATATATGGAAAACACTCAACAGTCAGAGAATCAAATTCAAGGTCCCAATTAACGTCTCTAAGAGCAGACTTTATTAGATTGTACTTTCTTCTACGCCAGAGGTAAGTTGGAGCATTTCCAGGTACAAAGACAATTCAGAAGTAAAAACATACTGAAAAGTTGAAGGACAATGTACACAATGAGGGAATGGAGGCTAAACAGATGAATACCCCACTCTATTGGTCTCAGTTGATAAAACCAAGTCCAGAACATTTACTGAAGTCAGGGTGGGTTCATCCACCCATTGGGTAAGGCCAATTGAATTAAAACATTCCAGGAACTCATGGTCAGTAGGAGTAACATAATAATCTAAAATATTTCCATTCCATTTAATTGATGGTAGGTTAAAATCACCCATTATAAGAACTTCCCTGCCAGCACAAAAGTCTACCATAAAACTAATCAGTCTAAAATTTTCCAGAAGACCGTATGATGGAGGACGATAAACCAGCTAACAGAAGACATCCACATCTGTAAAGTGGAAAGCAGCTACATTAGGCAGTGGAGTATTGACTACCAGATACTTTACCGATTTAGCTATGTAAATACAGACACCATGCTTCCGTGATGAGCCATCAGTATCACCACGGATAATATCATAGCCTGGAATGTCAACAAAAGAAGATGAAATTCTAGGCAACAGTCATGACTCTGCAATTCCAACAACATGATGCTTAAACCTGTTAATATGAGCACTAAGGAAATCAATCTTATTCATCAGAGAGTTCAAATTCACAAAGCCAACATTTAAAATGTACAACTCATCCAACTGATGCTTTAGGTTGAACTGCCTGGGGAAGGAATTAAGGAGTTTAAATGTGGAGATTTCCTACCACCCCTCCCCCTCCAAACCATCCTGCCTCTCTCATTTGAGGAGCCTGCAACTGCACTGGCTCCAGTCGCAAAACTACACAGAGCAGGACAACATCAACATAAAGCTTTTTGGTTGAAGATTTTGAAAAATGTTCATCTATTTTGTGACATTGTTCAAACTGTAATGCAATTTATGCATACATTAAAAATATTTACTTCTTATCAGATGCCAACTTTTGTTCAGCAATTGAAACTAAAAGTATTGGTGTTGTTTGCTGATTTTCCACTGATACAGATGGAAAAAACATCCATCACCTCTAATACATTTGTACATCTCAACAAGTTCTATTCCACTTATCTAGCTGCATATCTGTACCTTGTGATCACTGCACTAAAGGTGCATTATAGACCAAGTGGCTGCTCGACTTTTTTATTCAGACTAACTAGCTAAATATGATTAGCTCCTGTTGAATTACTAAACAGTATCATATTAAGTTGACTATCTGGCTAATTATTTAGTCACGTCTACTATACTTAGGCTCTTGGTTTGAATCTCCTTGCATGATCACCAATCTTGCTTGATATTGCAAAACATGTTTTAAACACAATTTGAGGTGAAAATTCTATTCAATCACCAATCACAGTGCTGTGTACATGAAAGTTGATTATCACCATAAATGAACAAAGCTTATATAATTAGGTCTCTCAACCCTAGAAGGCATGATGCCCTTTTATTAGCCAAAAGATGAGGATCATGCATGGTTCAAAAGGGTTTTGAAACCTGATTTCATCACAGTGCATAGCCATCTGTGTGTTGAAATGCTCAGTTAATTATCAAAACTCCTACATTGGCAGAAATCAGTAATCATCCCTACACCCAAACCCAGAAAAAGACAGTCACCCTCCTAATTATCGCCTTACTGCCCTTCCCTGTCCTCTGCAAGCCGATGCTAAAAGAAGTGATCAGTCTGCTGTGGCGGATGATGTCTGGCTTGTGTTTGATAAACAAATACTGCATTAGTTAGTGTACCTTGCCTAAAGATCTCTTCCCAATTTTGGATTAACAGTAACTTGGTAGCCACAACAGAATGCATGTTGAATTTGAGGCTCGGTGATCTACTTTTTCTGGTCATGCTATACCTTACAATGGATCTTTGAACTAATGTAGATAAGATTGGTTAGTTGTTTCAAATTCACTTTTCCTCGTTGATCGCTATTCGTGTTTTTCTACCTTCTAATGTTCCAATGGCTATGTTCAAATGTAATTAAGCAATCCCATGCAGAGTGGCTGCTGAAAGCCTTCCTCTCCTCAGGGTGAGAGCATGTGGTTGCACAAGGAGCTGATTGGGGGACTGCTGCGCAAGAGCCGTACCGTGTACCCTGTGGTGCAGTATGCCTACACCTGCACACCATCTTACCCTTCCGGACAGATCGGCCTCATCATGTGCAGCAAAAACGAGGTATGAGTCGTCAAAAAGATGATAGAGAGCAGCAACCTACAGAACTTGGCATTCTAAATGCGTCCAAGAGACCCTCGTCTCCCACTACTCCTTCATAAATGAATTAGCTGCAGAATAACTGCTCAGTATTGCTCAAGCACAAATGTTGTTCACAAATAACTGCTCAATTCTGTTTGAGCGCAAGCATTGGTTCAAGTACTTCTTCCTTCTTTAGCGTGGGTTCCCCACTCCCCCTCAATAGCCCTGTGTGTGCCAGTGCTAAATTAGGGTCATTTTGCCCTGCTCAATACTGTAAAAACGAGCACTCTACCGAGTGCGGTACCCACTCAATCGTGTGGCTACTGATTTCAAATTCTAAAAAAAACACTGACTTCGGACCGGACTCAACCCAGTGTGTACTGCGTAATTTACCGACCTGACCCTTAAGCGCAAACGGTTTGAGTGTGTTTTAGTAGAAGTGTATGAGAGGAGTGTGAAGTGCGCCTTGCCGTCGGCCAACTCCCTTCCTGGGTAATTCTGTCTAGTGTCTGTATCAATCCTAAAAAAACGCAGTCAGATAATGTCTTTTTTCACTAGGGAATTGATACCATACTATCGAGTCAATGACCATTATCTGTCTACATATCTCGTAGCTATTTCATTGTTTATCCAAGGACACCTGCACGCCAATCCCATTCTCAAAGCTCTGAAGCTTCTGAAACTGAATCACCGCGTTTACAAACATGAACACTTCGTTTGAGTTGTTTTTTTACTGAGACAGACAGTAGACCGAATCCGCCAGAAAGGAGGGTGGCCGACGGCAAGGCGCACCTCACTCTCCTCTCATACACGCACTCACACAGCTTTGCCCATTCGCCCCTAAGGGTACGGCCGGAAAATAACGCGCACACACACTCTGGATCATGAGTAGGTACGAGATCAGTGTCAGCAGCAGGGCCCGACAGTGTGACTAGTTTACCCTGCCGCGTCATGGTGACCGCCCCCCCCCATCCCTCGCCACCCGACCATACCTCTTGTTAACGTGATATACCTCTTGTTAACGTGATATCACGGCGGGTATGCACATCAGGGCAGCGCTTATTCAATGCACACTCTCGCTGCCTCTACCCTCTCGGCTCTCCTTTCCAACGCCTGCTTCACACCATCCATCCACCCAAACTTCGGTCTACTTCTATGCCCACGTCCATTCACCTCCGCCTTCATCATCCTTTCCCATCATCCATCCTCACCATGTGCACAAAATATCTCAGAACACGCGAATCTACTGTCCCCCAACTTCTTCACCATCCCATTTCTAATTCGAACAACGTCGTCATTTATCCTGTCCATCAGCGTCACTCAAGTCAAACCACTAAAACAATCCATCTCAGAAACATTCAACCTTCTTTCTTCTGCTGTCACCCAAGTCTCAGCTCCATAGAGCACAGTTGGGACAACTACACCCTCATACAACACTCTCTTTGCATCCATCCCCAACGTCCAAGATCTCGTTACACTCTTCAATGCCACTAACACTTTACACCCTCCCTCCACTCGCGACTTCACCTCAGTTTTACCTCAGTATTCACGAGTTCAGTCTTCTCCACATGAGAGCCCAGATACCTAAAACACTGAACTTCCTCTAATACCTCTCCATTTAGGCGGACACTAATTCTGCTTGCATCAACATTCCCCGAGCATCTCATTACTTTTACCCACGTTCACTCGAAGCTTCCTCCTCTCACACACTCTACCAAACTCCGACACAAGCCTACACAGCTTTTCCTCTGAATCCGCCACCAGTACTGTATTATTAGCAAACAGTAACTGGCTCAACTGCCAATTCTGCCCATTTGCTTCCAACAGCTCCAAGTCACGACCCAATACTCATTTATCTCCCTGACCACTCAATCCATGTTTGCGCTGTGCACCAACAAATCCCTCACCTCGTTCCTCACTCTGATGCGTGATCTGCTGCCAACATACAAACTCTAAACTGCTTTCAACATATTTCTGCCCACTCCATACAAACGCCACACCCTCCACAGCTCTTCCCTGTCATAGGCCTTTTACAAATCCACGAAAGCCCAGAACACATCATCTCCCTTTGCAAGTACTTCTCACAGATTCATCTTGCCACAAAATTCTGATCGGCACACTCTCCACCACATCTCAAGTCACACTGTTCCTCTCCAATTGCGCTATCTATACAGTCTCGGATCCTTTTGATCAGCACTCTTCCGTACAACTTACCTACCACACATAACAAACTGATACCTCTTGAGCTGCAACATGTCCTTGGCTCTTATACAGTGGAATAATGCAAGCACTGTGCCACTTCGCTACCATGCCCGAAATAAATCACAGAGATTCAGTAGCCTCACCAGCTTTTTGATAGTAAAGAAAAAGATTCAAGTGCCCCTTTTCAGGCATTCAGTCGCTACGCCATCCACCCAAGGTGCGTCCTAGCTTTCATCACATCTACCACCTCCTGCACCTCTACCCTAGTTATGTTCGCAATAAGTCTTTCCCAAAACCGGCGTCCGTGCACCACCACCCACAGCAACAATATCAGCCTCTCTGACATCCTCAACATTCAACATTGCGTCAAAATAACTCGGCCCACCTTTTCTGTACATCACCATTTTTCCAACAACAACTGGTCGTTTTCATCTTTCATGACCTCCTCCATTCTGGTCTCCCAATTTCAGCCCTCTTCTCTTCTCGACAAAACATCTCTTTGTTCTAAAAATTCTGCCGCAGTCTTACAAACTTGGCATCAATGTTCTTTTTGGCTTCCCTCACCACTCGCTTCACTTCGTTTTTTTTTCTCATAATACCGAGATGTCATAGGCCACCACCGACTTAGCGTGAAACTACTCCTCAAAGACTCTTCTCTTCCATACCACTGCTAGTTTGACCTCCTTGTTCCACCCCTCACAGCCCTTCCTTCTGCCCCTGCCCACACGGTGCACACCTCAAGCATTTTTTGCACATTTCAACAACGCATCTCTGAAAGTCTCTCATTCTTCCTCACAATCTCTTAGGTCCGCTGTCATTTCTACGTGGAACGCCATACCTCCCTATCACATTCTCCACCACTGCAGCTCAAACTCTTGCATTAACGTCACCAAGCACAACCACATTGAATTAACTCCCAAAACTCTCAATACACTCACTCGTGTCTGTCCGAAATTGCTCCCTCTCCTCCTGACTCCTCTTGCTACCAGGTCCGTAAGCACTCACAAACGCCATTTTCTTGTGCCCTACTTAACTTTCACCCACATCAATCTTAAGACACCTCCTTCCACTCGGTAACGCTACTAACCAACCGATCACTCGGTATCAACACCACACCTTCTCTCTTGTGCCCAGCCTTTCTCCACGCCCGACTTTTTTCCACGAATCACACCAAACTCACTTTCACCTTTCAACAACGTCTCACTCAGCGCCAGCACATCAACGTCCTCCTCACAAACCTTTCATCGATTCTCTCCTCTTTGCTTCATTAGTACTACAACCAGGCACATTCTGCGACCCTAACAAAGAGGTTTGGAGAATCGTGAGCCTCCGCTCACCCCCCTCGTCATGCCGTCTTTTAGGAAGGATTTTGCAGAGGAATTGATTCTTAGTCCCCTTGCTCCGCCCTTTTTAGTGTTTTTTATGGCCCGCAAGTGTTACGGTAGCACGAATCCAACTCCCAGCTACAGGACTCCCCAATTAGTTGCCTTCTACGTCACACAGGAGTTACAATAGCACGATTCTGACTCAGAATTTCGGTTAATTTATTTTCATTTTACTAGTTATTGATCCTGGCGCTTCTTAGTTTACACCGCATACATACAGATTTCCTTTGTCTTTGGTAGCTGATGTCTAGAGGGTTCCATTTAGGTTGTGCGGCATTGGGAAATTTTTGATTACTGGATTCCCTCTGCACGATAATAGCCAAAGACTTTAGAGGTGTTGTAACCTCGTTCATTTAACCCTACTACTGGATTATCTTGAACATAGCAAGACCTTAATCACACTCAGAGACTGACGAAGACGTTTTTTGTCGTTGGTTGGTGATTTGGCGCTAAGCACTCCCAGGAAATTGACCTTTGTCACTACTCTAGCCTAATCCAGATTTATTTTACTTTGTACAACATGTCTTCACGCAAGTTCTCTATTTTTTGGGCTTGTTTGCATTCATTATGTCTCAACCTGTTTTATTTTCGCTTTTAAGTTTGCATAGATGGTGTCAAGGTATTTTCCCATGATTGCATAACTAGCTGCTTTTCAGGCACTAGGAGGAAAGGGGTGCCACAAATGTAACTTTCATCGTGAAAGCAAGCGCTGACAGGTCATCGAGGCAGGGATGATTTCTGGCTAGGTTTAAACCCGCAGGACTAAAGGTTATACTGGAAAATAAGAAATCTAATTTAGTTTACATTCTAAACCTACGGTTTGAAATTTTGTGACCCACCCGGTGCACTACAAATATTCAAGAACAGTTTAGGTTATGGTGTCTTTTTTTTTATTCAACCTTTCTATCAGGCCTATTTTTATTTATTCTTGCCGTTCATGAGTGATTATCATTGGCTGCTTGGCTGGTTGTTGACCTCGTGCATGGAATTCCTCCACAAATGTCTTCTCAATTCAGGGCGGTTATACTTTGACTCTAATGCACTTATAACCCAGTCTATAATCTAAGTAGGTGTAACCTACCAAGATTGTATGATGGAACAATTGTTAACAAAGACAATTGCTCTTCTTTGCAGGCCACCAACTTCAGCGACCCTGTCACTAAGTGGTCAGCTGAAGAGCTGAAGCGATACAAACTTCACTACTACAACACCGATTTACACAGCGCTGCTTTTGCCCTACCTACCTTCATGACGCACTTCCTGCAGTCGTTATGAAGCCTCGACCAGTCGCTTGCTCTTCCTTCTTCCAAGACTGCTTGCCTAAAATACGTAAAGAACGATCAGACGCTTGCCATCTTTGAAGTCGTCCTTTTCTGTCTCGGACTCGTCAAACTTACGCTTGCACTACCTTCCTACAATACGTCATTCCAAGAGTCTTGAAAACTTTCCTTTAGTACGTTTTTCTAGAGTTTTCGAATAAAACTGCCTTCCTTCATTCCGCGCGTATCGGGTCAGTTTAAGGTTGAGACACTTCTGTGCGACAGGGTCCTAATTATGACGAATGATAACCTCCTACACAAGGCATATCATTATGTGGTGTCAACTGTTGCTTCCACTCTTCTTGGGACGTTTTTATTCTGGTTTAAAAAAAATCGCTCCTCGTTTGTCTGTCTTATGATGAACGTTTCCCTCCAGTGATACCACACCGTTTTGAAGTTACTGGGATGAACTTCCTCCTATATTTTCTGCTGTTTTGCTTCTTAATTGTTGCCAGTTGAAGCTGTATTATGACTGTTGTTCCCCTCCTAGGCATCTGTTAGGTTCACGGGCTGCACGGAGTCACGGTTCAACCGGAGGGGTGAACACCCTTATTTCCCTTCAAACTCTCCTCTTCTTCACCCTTCACTATCTCTCCTTTTCTCCCCCATCCTGATTCGCTTGACTATAATTTACCTCATTTGCATCTTATGTTTACTTCAAATTTTCTTTACTTATCTCAGACTCCTTAACTCTCCTCATAGTCGTTGCCCACGAAAACACATAGTCATACGCACGCACACACACGCACACGCAAGCAAGCACACACAGACACGCAACCTCAAAAATACACATACCGGTTCTAACTATTCTCCTTTCGGGTGGCAAATAATAGCCAAGTTGCGCTCTTTCTTTCATGCAACCTTTTTTTTACGACTGTTCATTTTTTTTAGGTTGTTCTCATGCGTAAATTTCTCTACTCCTAGTGTAGATCTCATGATTGGGATCCCCGTTTTCTGTCTCTTCTTCATCTTCCCCCTCTGCAGGTTGTTAGAGCGCGTAGCCCGGCACTTAAAGGACTACTGCGCATCCTTGGGGCTTTGAAGCAGGGTAGGTAGTGTGTTATTCCTCCTTACTGCCATCCAAGAAGTGCTGGGACCATATGGCCTCAGCACCTTTGATTTCCTGTACCTCCTGGGGCACCGTACTTACCATAGACGTTCGTCGCGTAAAGGACTTTGATTTTGCGGTGTAGTAAACCTAACTCAAAAAAAAAGAGAAACAAAGACTAACATGATGCAGCACTGCTTGCTGGTTTGACATTCGGCGCCAGAAGGACGATGGTTCCAGCGCGCTAGAAAGCCTCGTCACTCTAATCTATTCTATGACTTGGTGTGTCTCCGAACTTGTGTATTGAGAGTTTTGTGTTGGGGTCTACAGCCCCATGTTGAGCATTCCAGTGTCGCGTTAGACCATTACTTGTACTCTGTCCAGACAATAAGTTGAAGTATTAAAGACTATGTAGGCTAGTGTCTGTGTTTGGTAGAGTGTGTGAGAGGAGGAAGCTTCGAGTGAACGTTGGTAAAAGAAAAAGTAATGAGATGATCGAGACTGTTGATGCGAGCAGAATTAGTGTCCCCCTAAATGGAGAGTTGTTGGAAGAAGTTCAGTGTTTTAAGTATCTGGGCTCACATGTCAAGAGAACTGAACTAGTGGAAACTGAGGTGAAGTCGAGTGAAGGAGGGGTGCTAAGTGCTGGGTGCACTGAAAAGTGTAATGAGCTACAGGACGTTGGGGATGGAACCAAAGTGAGGGCTGTACGAGGGTTTCGTTGTCCCAACTGCGCTATACGGAGCTGAGACTTGGGTGAGAGCATAGAGAGAAGAAGGTTGAATGTTTTCGAGATGAAATGTTTGAGAAGCATTGCTGGAGTGTCGCTGAGAGACAGGTTCACTAACGACGTGGTTCGAATCAGAACGGGGATGGTGAAGTAGTTGGAGGACCGAGTGAATTCGCGTGTTCTGAGATGGTTCGGGCTCATGGTGAGGATGGATGAAGGGAGATTGGTAAAAAAAGTGATGAAGGCGGAGGCGAGTGGTCAAAGACTTAGAGTTAGACTGAAGTTTGGGTGGATGGCTGGTGTGAAGCAGGCGTTAGGAAGGAGAGACTTGAATGTGAAAGTAGCGAGAGAGCGTGCATGAACAGGCGTAAGGGGAGAATGGTTGTGAATGGTTTATTTTGACGCTGCTCTGTTGTGCTTTCCCGCCCTTGACATCTCGTTGTCGGGATAGTCGTGGGTGGGGGGGCCCGGTCATCATAATTCGGTGGGGGTACAGATACAGATACAGACACTAGGCCGCATCCCCCAGAAAGGGGGGTGGCCGACGGCAAGGCGCACCTCACACCCTCACACGCTCACATTCACACAACTTAGCCCTTTTGTGCTAAAGGGTCCGGCCGGTAGCCCCTCAACTTACACTCTGGGTCCCGAATGTACCGAGGAACCGTCGTCAGCAGCAGGGCCCACAGTTTTCACTGGTTTACCCCCGCCGCGTCATAATGGCCGGGCCCCCCCCACCCACGACCATCCCGACAGCGGGATGCCAAG
>SDVV010015968.1:0-14379 GCA_016164225.1 Gammarus roeselii | reverse complement strand
TAGTCGTTGGGATATTTGAGTCGAGTGCGGTGCATGGTAGATCAGTAGTTTCGGGTATCAGTTCTTCGTTGAAGATTTTCAATGCGTCCTCGCGCAGGTGATGGTCGTTCTCACTTGTGAGATGTTCTGGTGTTGGGCATGTTAGCTGAGGGTTGAATACCTCACTTTGGTTTTCGTTGGGTGCGGTTTCAGTCAAGACGGTCAGAAGTCGTTCAACGCTCTGATCGAGGCGAGCTGTGGTTTGTGGGGTGCTGCTAATCTTTCTCCTTCGTGACGAGAAGATGTCGCGTAGTCCGTGGTCGTCGTCGGAGGAATCATCGTCAATTGGCCTTTTCATTTTCGGGTTATTGGACCTCTCCTCAAGGTCGACCGAGGCAGCATCCATCGCAGAGCTCTCCTGGACAGTGGTGGATTTAATGCTTGGGGCGCCCGCCTCTATTACGCTGGGCTAGTTCTGGTATTGTTAGTACTGGAGAGGAGAGTTGGGATCAAAGCAACAGTTTGTGTTAACGGTACGCAAGTGTTGTCTGGTGGGGTAGACTTGGTTGTGGATTTGACTGCTTTGATGTAATTTAAATTACGACAGTTTGGATTTTTGTCCTAAAAGATTTGGATGGCTTGTTTTCGAGTGACTCAGCTGTCATTTCGTATGATTGTCATTGCTTTTTGGTCCATCCGCTTCGGGCAGTTGCGGTCGCCTGCCTCATGGAGGCATGAACAGTGGTAGCATTTAGGTTGGCGGGCTGTGCAGTCCTTTCGGTCATGCTCGCCGGCGCACCTCTTACAGCGTTAGGGTATGTATGACTGGCAGTATTTGATGACGTGGCCGTATTCCAGGCATTTTTTGCACATTGCAGGCCATGTCGCCACTGGGTAAGTTTTGGTTTTTCCCTGTTCGCCCGGGATTTCTATGAATTCCGGTGTTACACGTCCTGGGAAAGTGATTTGATATGCGGTGGTGAGGATATTTCGTGGTTTGATCCATTCTGCTAGGGTAACGTTGGTGATTCCATAATCCTTTGCTAAACCTGCTGCAGAAGCACTTAGGTCAGTTTTAGGAGTGTAATTGGGAGTGTCTATCATTCGTCTTGTAGCATTGAAGAACGGATGTATTTCGACAGTTACTTTGTGTTTGTCTATTTTGTTAATCCTTTGAATAGCGTTTCTTAGCACGATATTTGCGACGTGGGCCAGATACTTCTTTCCCTGTTGGTTTATGTCTATCGGTCTGCCTCCCAGTTGTTTGGAGAGCGAGTTCACTATGGCGAATGGGTTCATTGAGGGAGCAACTTTGTTTGCACCGCTATCTACAAGCGTTATGAGGAAGTGGGTAGGGAATGATGCTGATCTCTCCCGGGTGGGAGGGTCAGCCTGGGAGGAGCGAATCGCGACCGCAGCCTCTCGTCGCCCGAATTTGTGCTCAGTTTGGTATTGCAGGATCTCCCTCTCAGTCTTGTCCTGAGGGCAGTTATTGTGTCCCGTAGGGTGGTCGTTTACTTTGCAGTGAAAGCAGTGAGGTTCTTCGGATGGGCACTGGTCGTCTTGGGAGCAGTGTGAGCATCTTTTTTAACAATGACAATCTCGGCTCGTGTGTCCGTATTTCTGGCATTGATAGCATCTCATCGGACGTCTTACGAGGGGTGTAACCTTGGTTTTGGCGTCAAAAAAAGTAATGTCTATGTAGTTAGGTGGGGTAGGGCACTCGAATTTAAGCAGAAGGGCCGTAGTAGTGTTTCTTCTTGGTTTGATTTTTGGTGCGATATTTGCTTCAACTATACATTCCTCGAATTGGACGAGTCCGGTGATGAATTCGTCGACTTCATCACTCGGGAGATTCTCGATGTAAATCAGGCCTGAACTCATGGAAAAAGTTGGGTGTGGTATGATTTTGCAAGGCTTTTCGCATATTCTGTTTTAGAAAGTATAGTGTTACATTGAAGTTTTGTGTCTACTCAAATGGTGAAGCTATCGTCACCGCTGGCGGTGATGCTGCTGAGAATTGGGCGGTCAGTCATGGAGCCCAGTTCTTCTCGTAGTTTACATTGGCAAATATCCGGTCTGTCATTGACATCGTATGTCATTTTCAAGAGTTCGGGGAATATAGGGCCGTTGTAGAATAGGTTGTGGTCATCAAATCGTGTGTATTGTCTCCTCTTTACGTTTTTTGGTGTTCGGGCGTATCGAATTTCGGCTGGGTGGAGAACGATGTTTTCAGAGGTCAGAGGCGAAAGCACACGAAAAGGTTACGGGTATTCACAGTTCATCAGCTCATCCAGTCGGGTATTCATAGTTGCACAAAGGTTCTCGAGTTTCGTGAGGCGTTCGCCGACTTCACTGGAGGACGCAGAGCTGTCCTCAGTCTCGAGCTCGGGAAGGCCCAACATTTTGCATATCTTGCCCAGGGTATCCTGCATTCCGGTTATATTCGCGTCCAGCTTCGAAACGCGTTCATTTGTGTCGTCGATTACGACCCGAGTCAGGTCTCCTGTCGATGAAGAACTTCTGAGAGGTTCGCTCTTCTTTCTTGCAGACTGGATTGAGTGCGACGCTCTGGAGGGGCCGTCAGCCCCTCTCCGATAGTGCTTGGTCTTGCCCATTGTTGATCCCCGGCTTCTACCCGGGGTTCTGGGTAATAAAGGTTGGGCCTTTTTTACATTGCTATTGTATATACGCATATACATACTAACCCAATCCCTAAATTTACTCTTAAAATTAACCTTAAATCTAGAATTTTGTGTGAATATTTTTTATACATCGATCTTTTTTCAACATTTTTTTCAGTTGGTTTCGATTATAAATTCTTAAGCACTGGTGTCAGTGTGACGTGCACCAAGGGGGGGGGGGCGGTGGAGAGATCTCCTAACTAAGAACGTATTTACACAAAGGGAGAAATGAATATTGGTGAATAACGAGGACACCACGGGAAGGCGGGTGACCCTGGGATACCCCTAGAAAGTATCCCTCTGAGGTGCCTTATTGCTCTCGCTCTAAAGAGATGGTAGTCGATCTCTCCATTTCAGTTGAAAACTTTAACCTTAACGAGACGATATTCGGTCTCGGAGCGATATTCGGCTTAGAGCGGTGACCAGCTCTTATTTTTATTTATTATTTGCTTCAATGTTACACCGGAGTCCCAACGCGAAGTTAATGCAGACTCCCCCGTAGGGCGGTGTGACCAGCTCTTATTTTGATACGGCAAAAAAATGAGCTTCTATACCCTGGAAACTTGCTAACATTGGAGCTTAGACGCGCAGAACAGTATGCGATGTTAATTTCAAACTCAGTTAGTTGTCCGTCATTGGTTACGGTACTGCCTCTGCGCAAAGTTTGATACTTTATTATTGCTACCGATGACCTGGAGCTTCTCACACCAGCAATCATTAGTTCGCAAATTTTACCGATGGGGTTACACGGTCACATACTGAGTAGTAGAAGTAGCTGCTTCCATGTTCCACCGGAGTCCAAACGCGAAGTTATTGCAGACTACCCCGTAGCGCAGTCGTCACATACTGAACTTGAGTCAATCTGCAACAGGCGAACTTCCGACCAATCCTCCAGACAGTTGAAGCGAACGTGGGACACTCGGTCTTAGCATCACAAGTTCCCAACCCTCAACGTTAAGAAAGCTGGTGCTCCGGTCACAGAGCATTCAACTCAATGAACAGACTACACCAAACTGACACTGACATAAATGATTGAGAACCAGTCCTTGTAGTAGACGGATGCCAATTATTCATAACGCGGAGAAAAAAGTATCGAGGATCCAAGTTAAATCGTGAGATAAAATACGTTAATGATCAATCTATATGGACCTGCATCACGCTACCATACACCCAAACTCTAGACCTGTCCCTCTTTCCTAGTGCCTGCATCACGCCATCCATCCACCCAAACTCTAGACCCGTCTCTCCTTCCTAGCGCCTGCATCACGTCATCCATCCACCCAAACTCTAGACCCGTCTCTCCTTCCTAGCGCCTGCATCACGCCATCCATCCACCCAAACTCTAGACCCGTCTCTCCTTCCTAGCGCCTGCATCACGCCATCCATCCACCCAAACTCTACACCTGTCTCTCCTTCTTAAAGTTGAGAAGATGTCCGTTTGTCCCTGTGTCATGGATTGCGCAACTTCACTATTTCCTTAACAAAGAGGAACACTGAAACACCTAATTCATAGAGGTATCAGGAACCTCTCAAAAAATAGGGCATATGTCTGTGTGCCAGTCTTATATACCGACAATGATCAGCTATGTCTGTTCCACCTCGCTCGTGTGTTAGTGGGTTCGGAGGTGTGCGTGAATTAAAGGACTGCTCTTAGTACTGAAAGCGATGGGGAATGCCACATAAGTTGTTCAAGAGGCAATGTCATGGAGCCTGCCCAACCAACACCAACTCTGCGCAGGCCAACCCGGGTTTTGCCCACTGGGACCAGGCTCACCTGGGCTATGGACTAAAACTGGGCACCTCGGGCGTGACGCTCTCTGGCTGGCACCCATTACTGGCTCTTCCACCCTTGGGTACCTCTCGTGCGTGCCGCAGCACCCTTACAGGATTTTACGCCCTACGTAAAGCCATCCAGAACCTGGGTGCGCTGGGTTAAATTCCGGGTTGTTGACAAGCGCAGAACAGTGCTGGAATACAGGTCTCCACTTCCAGGCCACATCACACACCCGGGACCTTGGATAGCGGGGGATTCACCTCGGCGCCTTCCTGAACAACGGAAGGCTAACCAGAAGTAGAGTTACCCGTCAGGGATAATGAAGATGAATCTGCAGACAACGGGCCACAAGTTGGCTAATAATGTATACCTGAACATCCCCAGACCCCCAGCGCACCCCACCCCGTCTCCAGTCAAGGCGGGGAACACACAAGGAAGCCACGCTCACAATACAAACACCCGGAATAGGATTCTAGTCTCTATTTAGTGGCTTCTGTCCACTAAATAGACTAGAAGCATATCCTAGTACATAGGTACAGAAGGAAATACTTCAATTCACCCACTATTCTAACACGGGGATGTTGGAATAGATATAGCTAAATATAATTGGTAAACTCAATATAGCCAAATATTGTCGGTACACATGTATGCATGCATGCCGTCGGTCACTGTTGACTTGAGAGCAGTGTCTGGCATTGTCGTCTTGAGAGCAGTGCCTGGCATTGTCGTCTTGAGAGCAGTGTCTGACATTGTCGTCTAGAGAACATTGAGAACATCTTAGCTTGCCATGACAATCTCTGCTCGTGAGTCCTTAATCTGGCATTTAATGCATCGTATCAGACGTCTAGCAAAGAGTGTAACCTTGGTTTTAATGCCAAGAAAAATGTATGTCTATGTTGTTTGAGGAGGTAGGGCAGTGGAATTTCAACAGGAGGGTCGTGGTGATGTTCATTTTTGGTTTGTCTCCACACAGCCCTTGTATTGTACGAGTCTGGTGATGAACTCCTCAGCTTGCTCCTTCGAGAGATACTCAATGTTAATCAAGCGTGAACTCATGGAGAAAGTTGGATGTGTTATGATTGTGCATGACTTTTGGCATGTTCTGGTCCTGAAGTGTACAGTGTCGCTTTGAAAATTTGTTTCAACTTGAATAGTGAAGAATCTGTTACCACTGATGGTGATGTATAGGACTGGACGGCCTGTAATGGAGCCTAGTTCTTCTCGTCAAGTGTATGGACAAATACCCAGTCTGTCCTTGAACATGATTTAAAGTGTTTTCGGAAAGTTGGGACCGTTGTTGGACAGGTCGTGTTTTTTAGATGGCGAAAACTGCTTCTTCCTTGCAGCTCTAGGAACTCGGTTGGGGTAGAGAGTCGTTGAGGTTGTCATCGGATGTGGAGGTAGAGTCACACGCGTAGGTTGCGGGTTTCTTTGTTCTTCACGAGTTCATGAATTCTTAGAGATATAGATAGCATTCACATGATACTAATCTCGTTAGACGGTCGTCAATTGTGCTGGATTCTGCGGTGAATTGTCAATTGTGCTGGCCTCTGCGGTGAAGTCTTCAGTTTTCTGCTAGGAAAGACCGGTCGCTTGGCTTAATAAATTCTTAATTTCGCGAATGTTTTGGTCAACTCCGCGATGCGATAGTTCGCCCGGTCATCGTCGGCTGAGGTGGCGCTGTGATTCATAGAGAGGCTTGCGTTCTGTACCGTTTTGATTTGATTTGAGCCTCACTTCCACCAGAGCTTCAACGCGAGTTATCGCAGGCTCCCCCCGTAGCGCACGAACATCGTCGATTCTTGTAAGATCGCACTCCTCCGTGTGCGGAGAGATTAATCTTGTTGGAGTAAAATCAAACACATCTTTCGATGGTGCTATATACGCATACTGGCGAGTTCTGTACGAAAAGAGTCAACGCGTATCTACGTAAACGTATGGTTATCTTTGTGCGTTATGGGGTGGAGAGACCACTTCGAATACACAGAGGTTTGGGGTTTAGACAGCTTCGTATAGTCAGTTATGTTTTCCGAGAGCAATAAGCTTTTTCCGGTAGGATAGGTCAGTGAGCAAGCTTTGTAAGTTGCACAGGGGATTTAAGAACGCCCGTCGCGCTGTTGCTAGTGCGTTGCAGTCCATCAGTGTATCACGCTGATATCCTTTGCTGTTGTGATCTGAGTCTTAGTTATTCCAGGGGTTATATTGAAACACCTTGAATGAGTTTGATTTGATCTTCATTTCTCTTGAATGGAATTTGTTCCTTACCCTTCTCAGATCCCCGGTTCACGCCAGGGGTAAGTGTGGCTCACTCTTGATGGCCTCTTGACAGACTTTAATGATTTTTACACGACCAAATCTGCGGCAAGCAAACGTGCGGTTTACGGTCACAGCACAGATAAGGGTCCAGCCTTTGCTACCCGAGGGGTTCTTAGTAAGTGTATAGCACAGGCCGTATATAAACGTTCTTTCCAGTTAGATCTCTGATCTACTATTATACATAGTCTGACATGGACACTCTGTATGCAACCGGTTTATCTTTCAATACGACACGTGTGTTACTCACTTAAATAAGAAGAAATAATAAGACCGCGATTTGATATTATTAAATTGTGCCGGTGTAGAGCGAGATTAAAATGTAACGTTAACTGTATGCGTGTCTATCACATTACAAGCGCACCATAATTGAAAAAACAAAACCAACTACCCTGCTTGAGAAGGACGAACAAAAATAATTGAACGCATGCAGTTTATAGCAGATACAGACACTAGGCAAAATCGCAGGGAGGGGGTGGCTGACGGCAAGGCGCACCTCACACTTCTCTCTTTGATCTAAAGGGTACGACCGGGAGACTTACCTACACGTCCTGGGTCAGGAATGCGGTCCGAGGTTAGTGTCAGCAGCAGGGCCCGACGGTATAACTGGTTTACCCCTGCTGCGTTATTGTAACCGAGCCCTGTCTCACCCACAACTATTCCAGTTCTCAACGAACCGTCAAAACGCACTGGAAGCACAGCAGGGCAGCGTCAAAACTCACCCATTTACAACCATTCTCCACTCACGCTTATCCATTGCACGCTCTCTCGTCACCTCCACATTGATGTTACTCCCACCTCACACCAGTTTCATGCCATCCATCGATCAAGCTTCGGTCTACAGTACCTCTAGGCCTACTTTCACTCACATTCGCCTACATCACCTTTTTTACCTATCTCACACCATCCATCCACACCATTTGTTCAACCATCTCAGAACATGTGAATGTACTCCGTCCTCAAACTTCTCCCACATCCTCGTTCTACTTTGAAAAACATCGGTATTGATCCCGTCTCTCAACGTCATTCCAGCCATGCCCCTCGAACATTTCTTCTCAAAAATATTCAACCATCTTCTTTCTCTGCTCTCGCCCAAGTCTCAGCTCCTTAGAGCGCAGTTGAGACCACTACTCCTAATACAATCCTCACTTTGCTTACCATCTCAACGTCCTACATCTCATTACACCTTTCAGTGCACCAAACACTTTACAGCGCCCCTTCACTAACGACATCAACTAAATTTTCACTAGGTTAGTTTTCTCCACGTAAGAGTTAAGGTATTTAAAATAATAAACTCCCTCCAATACCTCTCCATTAAGGACACCAATACAGCCCGCATTGTCATTCCTCGAACATCTCATTACTGAACATTTACACACGTTAACTTGCCTCACACTTTACCAAATTCCGACACTAGCTTAAATAACTTCTCCGAATTCGCCACCGTGCTATATCATTCGCAAACAGTATCTGACTCAACTGCCGTCTACACCCATTCGTTTCCAACAGCTTCAAACCACAACACATTCACTCACTTCATTTACCACTACAGTCATGAGGAGAATGAACAGCCCGGGAAACATGACGAAGCCTTGTCTGTCCCACTTTCACTGAGAACCAAGCACTCGCCTTGCTCCCCTGTGCAAACATAGAAACACTGAACCGTGTTCAATAATCCTTCGCCCACTCCATACAAAAGCAACGCCCTTCATAGCGCCTCCCTGTCGTAGACCTTTTTAGGTCAATGTAGGCCCAGAACACATTCTATCCCTTCGCGAGGTACGTCTCACTGACTTATCTCATTACAAACACTTGATCGGCCAACCCTCTTCCATTACTGAAGTCACACGGTTACTCGCCAATTGCACCATCCGTACTCTCTCTAATCCTCTTGATAAACACTCTCCCATACAACTTACTAACAATACAAAACAAACTGATACCACTCGAGTGCCCTGATACCTCTCGAACAATGCACGCACTGCGCCACTCAATCGGTAGCACGCCCGACACGGAACACAGATACAGTAGCCTCACCACCCATTTGACTATCGTTACTCCACCCCTCTTCAAGCACTCATTCGCAACGACGTCCAAACCAGAGGCTTCTCTTACTTTCATCATCTCTACCGCCTCCTGCATCTCGTCCTTTGTAATGTCCGCAAAAAGTCACCCATAACCGGCATGCGCACACCACCGCCCACAAGCAACACTTTCAGCCGCTATGACATCCTCACCATTCAATACCTCATCAAATAATACGACCCACCTCTTTCGTACGAAACCACTTCACACAAACATCCGGCCGTTTTTCTTTTGAACCACTTAAACATTTCAGGTCTCCCGCTTGTTCACCCTCCCTCTTCACCACTTTCCAGAACATCTTTCGGTTTTCCTAAAAATTCTGGCACAACCGTCTACCCCACCTGGCATCAGCGTCCCGCTTAGCTCTCCTCATCACCCGCTTCACCTCTTTCCTCCTCTCTCTATAGTTGTCAGGGGCCACCACCGACCTCGTATGCAACCACTCTGAAAGTTGCTTCCTTCTAAGCCACGGCCAGTTTGACCACTTTGTTCCACCATTCGCAGTTTTTCCCTTTGCACCCCCACATGACGAACACCATACATATGCTTCACACATCTAAACAACGCATCTTTGAACGTTTCTGATTCTTTCTCAAAGTTTCTCAGGCCCTGCCGTCTCACGCTGTGATATTTTTCCCTCAACGCATGTTGAAGCTCCCGAGCTCTGCTTTACATATTCAGATCTAACTTTTACTACCTCTCTTCCCTTCCCACTCTTTGGTTTCCCCTCCACCTAAATCCCACTCTCAATTTTCCTTCCACTAGTAGATGCCCAACATTCCTCCAGCCTCCCATCTCAACAACCTAGCCACCACTGTCCTATTAATCATCACAAAATCCATCAGTGCTTTCTTTGTCACTGGCCCATAGTCATTCTTATCCAAATGAACTTGTGGATACCTCTCTTCTTGAAGAAGATGTTTTCTACCACCAGTTCCTACTCTCTGCATAAACATATCGGGTTCGGGAACGTCATTCTTTCTCACCACATTCCCAACCACTAAATCAACAACTCTCGCATTAAGGTGATTAAGTACAACCATGTTGTATTGACCTTGGAAACTCTCCATACACTCACTCATGTCGCCCCAGAATTGCTCGTTCTCCTCATTCCTCTCGCTACCAGTCCGTTAGCATTCAGAAACGCCCAATTTTTATAAACCAAACTTGAATATTACCCACATCTTCGTGAGGTCACCTCCTTCCACCAGCTAACGCTGCTAGCCTACTTATCACTCAAAATCAACACTGCATCTTCTCGTGCCCAACCCTTCCTCTACGTCCGACTTTCTTCCACGCCAAGCTAACATTTGATCATACCTTTCAAGTTCGTCCGACTCGGCACCAACACATCAAACTTCTTCCTCACAAACATCTCACCAATCTTTCTGCTCTTTGCTTCATTTGTACTACAACCACGTACATTCAACGACTCAAACCATAGGGTTTGGAGAGGCGTGATTATCTCTACTCCACGCTCGCCTTGCCATTGTTGAGAGAGGAGTTTACATATATTTATTTGTTATTTGCTTCTATGTTCCAACGGAGTCCCAACGCGAAGTTATGCAGACTCCCCCGTAGGTCGGTCGAAGAGTTGTGAAGTAGGTGACGCGTAGATAAAGAGTAGGTAAAACTTCGATTCGGAGCAGATTGAACGCAGTCGCAGCAAGTTTAAACACAGTTGAAGTTGAAGTAACAAAGTATCAAACTAACAAAGTAACAAAGTAAATTTGACATAGACACCAAGCAAATTTGATGCGGCTACAAAGAAATTTTGACTCGTGAATTAAATTTAACAAATTTTTAAAGAGTAACTCTAGCGCGGATACAGAGTAGGCCTAGTACATACAAATCGTACTAAATAACGGATATCTAGAGAGTTTAATCTAAAACAAAAATATGAAGAGCAGGCTGCTTGCAGTCGCAGTTGGTCTTGTGTAGAGAGGAGTTTACATAAGAAGGGATCCCTAGCCCTCACGCTCAGACCCTTTCAGTCGTTTTCTACGACACGCATGGAGATACTGAGTAGGTCTCAGCGCTAACATTATTTTTTCTCACTCCAGCATGTTGGGGTTGGGGTGGGGTGGCAGAGGTGTCTGGGGTCCCAAAAAAGCACGACAAATCTCGGAAGGTCCTCCAAGTCCGCCGAGTCTCCCGAGCTCCCCGGGTCCCCTCGTCTCAGCTCATCTCGGCTCGTCTCGAATCACCTCGGACAGTCTCAACTCGTCGCGCGACCAACTCGACTCGCCTCAACATGTTTCGACTGATCTCGACGCACCTCGACCAGCCTCGACGCGACCCTTGCCCTCTGCGCCAGTAATCCATGGACTACAATGGTCAACTGTTCTACTCAAGCATTTCACATATATACATTTTTCTGTGTATGGGTTTTACAGTGTGGGGAGGGGGAGCCAGGGGAGCCAGGGTTTAGAGGGGCCTCAAACGGGTACCAAAGTTTCTCAAGGGGGTCCCTAAGGATCATAAGGGTGTACCAAAGAGTCCCGGAAGGGTCCAAGTGAATCCACCATAATTCTCATGGTCTTCAGAGTCAACAGGTTTCCGAAACCCCCCGGGTCCCTCAAGTTCCCCGGACTCCGCGAGCACCCCCCACTCCTGGGTCACCTAGTCTCAGCCAGCCTCGGTTCGTCTCGACTCATCGTCTCACCAGTCGACTCGTCTTCACTCGCCTCAGCCTGCCTCGACTCGCCTCGTCCCCTCCACGTACAGATTCGCCTCTATCAACGTAAACATTATTTCACCATTTAGCCATCAAAAAGCTTAGCTGTGCTCGGGCATTTATTAGGCACCCAGGGGGAGCGCAAATTCTCCCACCGTAGGTTGGACTAAACTAAATAACACACCGCATAATCCACCTAGAGTCCCTGCGGGCGTCTAATGATACATAATTCTATAATCAATACAAGATAGATCACCACGAAAAAGGGGGGAAGACAAATAATAGAGCCCAAGCAAGAAGTAATACTAAAATAAAGTGTTAATGATCAATAAAATGAATAATCATCCATCCACCCCAATACGAATGGAGTGACTAGGAACAATGAATACAAAATCGTTGGGAAAAATTTCTCACTCGACATCACGCGCAATTTTTTCACGTATCGAGTTGTCGAAGAATGGAACAAACTTCCAGCGGAGGTTGTCAGCAATACAATCGAAACGTTTGAGTCTTGGCTCGATAAGTTCTACAAAAATCACCGATAAATGGCTAAGCCGCTCCTTTTTCTTGATGTTATAAAACAAATAACACATGAAGCTCTCTCAAACGTTCTAGTTCAGAACTTGCTATCTTGCTATCAAAAGGCAACCTAGTTTCGGCCAATAGTCCTGTTGTTATCTTCCTACACTTGTTGACACTATGTTGACTTGATTCGAGCCTCGTTTCCACCAGAGCCTCAATGCGAGTCATTACAAGCTCCCCCGTAGGGCACGAACATCATTGACTCTGGTAAGTTTGCACACCCTCGTGTGGGGAAAGATTAATTTTGTCAGGGTTAAATCAATTACATATTTTGATTGTGTCGTATCCGCATGCTGGTGCGAACGGGAACGTTAAGAGTTAATGCGTATCTACGTACACGTATTGTTATCTTTGTGCTTTATAGGGTGGAGACCACCTCGCTTGCGCTGATGTTTGGGGTTAGACAACTTTGTATAGTCCGATATGTTTTCCGAAAGCAATAAGCCTTTTCCGGCAGGTCAGGTCGGCGAGTCAGCTTTGTAGGTTGCACGGGGGATTTAAGAGGGCCTCGTCGGGTTGCAGTTAGTGAGTTGCAATCCATCAGTAAGTGTTTCACGCTGATAGCCACTTGGTGGAAACAGGGGCATGGTGGCGCATCCGGTCCCATGTCTGCATCAAATTGGTGGTTGTGAGTTATCCATGTGTGTCCTGTGCCCAAGCATTTGATGAACACTTGATCTTTTCAGTTGGAGAGATTTGATTCCAATTCTCCGACCGAGGGTTTGACTGAAAGCGTATTTTGTCCACTCGGTTGCCCCATATCATTCCATCGGGATGTTATACGGAAGTTGATGATAGGGAACCAGTCCCGGTAATGTATCGCAATAAATTGTTCTTCATGGGTGGACGCCAGTTTAGCAAGCGAGTCCGCGAACTCATTTCCTCTTATTCCCACGTGCCCAGGGATCCAGCAGAATTCGACTGCTCGACCCGTCTTGGACATCGTAAAGAGATCGTGCTGCATTTTACGTGAAGCAGGGTGTTTGCAGTGCCAGTTTTTGAGCTGACTGAGGACACTCAGACTGCCTGAGAATACGACGTGTTTGGGGAGATTTGTTTTTGCAATTGATATGGCTAGTTCAAGTGCGTGAAGCTCTGCAGAGAACACAGAGGCCTCTATTGTGAGAGGGTTGATGAGCGTGGAATATCCCCACACACGGCGGCGGCTCCCACTCCATCCGCGGTTCTAGAGCCGTCAGTGTATATATGGCGGCGCTCTGATTAATCTTCCTCGAGTGGTCTCAGAAATTCTTGTCTGTACGTGTTGGTTAACCCACTAAGTAAATTCAGATCAGCACTAACACTGCACCAAGCTCTTAAGACGGTCACCCCTTTTTCCCCCAACGTGTCGGTGGGTAGCAAGAATTTTGGGTGGTTCGCGGCCGCGATTTCCACCACCGCAGGTGGATACCGGAACTAAGCAACAACAACAACTGGTACTGATTAAACAACAAACTATAATTTTGAACATCATAAAAAGAAAGCACAGACAAATAACAGAGCCACTGCAAGAAGAAATAATATAATCGAAAAAAAGTGTTAATGATTGATAAAATAATCATCCACCCACCCCGATTTGAGTGCTTGGGTGGAGTGTCAGGTGTGGCTTGTCGTCGGGCACTCCCCAGGGAATTCGGTTTTATAACAGAATCTGTATTTTGAACACAACCTTCAATATTCATCTTTCTTGAAACAAAAAATGTTTTGTTGTTCTCCCGATACCTTTCTAATGATAAAAAAAATGTTTTTATGGCTTTGAAACTAAAAGGAAGTTCAATAGAATACGCATATATTGAAAAAAATCTTGTCTTGATAAATAATCGGTGCTGGAAGGACTTTCAAATAATGTGTTGTATGCAATAAAAATTTCATAACTGTAGTAAAAGTTCCAAACTTTGCATGAGCGTGACACTGGACAGATGGTCATACACGTACTCAGATTCAGAGTTTGAAACCCTTTACAATACATTGATCTTGGACTCTACTCAACATTCTAACAAAGAAACAAGAACACTCTGTTCCTGTGGAGGAAACAACGGCACTGTGAAACTAAAAGTCCACTCAGTAGAGCTGAGAGAGATATATTGCACATGGAATTTTACATCCAAATTACAAATATCAAAAATGATTGTCACGACATGAGAAAAAATCCCAAACATTTATTTCTAAGACATCGTGAACTTATCGCGTAACATCTGGACAGGTCTACCAAAATTAGGGGAAATAACCGTCTCAGAACATAGCATCACCGGGGCTCGAACCCGGGTCGTCGAATCCAATATTTA
>SDVV010015967.1:0-14380 GCA_016164225.1 Gammarus roeselii | reverse complement strand
TATATATATAAGAAGTATATTTAGGCGCATGACGCGGATGTGAAGGAATTAGATAGGAATAAATAGAGATACTTTTGGTGGGCGGGGTAAGGCGCGGTGCATGCAACCTTGACTCACCGAGCGTACGGGGGTTCACGCAAAAACGAGAGGCGGGGGCGGAGGGTACCGGAACTGGTTTGGTGCCCCGATTCACCTAACGGATAGCTTATACATGTTAACGGGTTATATATTTACATAAGGGTATTAGCATTTCAATGCTTGGGGGGGATATAGAAACTTCGTTGCTTTCATATTGCATTTCAATGCTGTGTCTTCTGAATGTTTTGGGGGGATATTGACAAACATACATTTATTAGATATTTTTATTGATAATTACAAATACATAATAATTTACAAGCTGTATTAAACGTCAAGACTCCACACATATTCTTCTTGCACAATTGTTGATTTCCAGACATGTGCCGACACAGTGACACTAACGACCCTGTAAATGCGTACAAAAGTGTTCATGTATGTCCATGGTGTTTGATATTGAAAAAAAAATACGTAAAATACATCCATGGGGAGGGTTCATGTGTGTATATCAATAACTGCATACCATACTTAACTATCAAAGTTGAATGAAAATATATAATTATTGGTTAAGATGGTTAGGATGACTAGATCTTTGAACCTAATATCGCATATAACTGATCCACATTAAAAAACTTTGCAACAAATGAAGTGAATTTATTCATGTGGAACCTACCTGTTGAGTCTCATCCAAACATATAACAGAGATATCGATAAAAATTCTGGACTCTAAACATCTGCAAGAGGATATTTGCTGGATTAAATTGGAGAAATGTATTCAATCTGGTTTTGATATGGTAAATATACACCCCAATGGAGAGATTCATACATATCAATATCATACATAAGCATCAAACTTGAATGAAACTACATAACTATTGGTTAGGATGACTGTTAGTTTAGGTTGCCAAAGTATTAATGTATTTGGCAGTGTATGATAACTCTTTTTGCATTCATTGATATTTGATCTATGATGTCGTACATTGATATATATTTCGCTAATTATGTACCTTAGGTATAGATTACATCCTAGAACTTGTTGACTACGGACCTCACATCACAGATCTGTAGAAAAAAGGTAGAGTGGATTTATTCAATATTCGTTATAATAGATGAAAATGTACGTTTGTATCTGCAATGTAGAACATTATTCAGGTATAATTTAGTTACATGTTACTTATTTTTTAGTGTTTTAAATATCTTCTTACAACCTGGTACAATGTTTGACGTCGTTATTATAGATATAGGAGCTCCAATTTGTTACAAACTCAGTATTGTTGTTACTTTATTGTTTGTTTATTGTAGGACCATTCTTCAATATTTAAGAGAAGTAAGAGATTCCTCTAGGCAAAAGCCCGTTGTGTTTTTGCCTATTTGTGTTAGTAGACCGATTTACTGTGATGGATACACCGTGTATAATAGTTAAACATTGTCGGTTAGGGTGAAGTAGAGTTTTTTTTAGCTATTCTTTTATATTTGTTGCTGTTGTTGTATGATTTTTCCACGATAATCATAGGAATGTATGTTTAAGAGGTGTAAGTCCGTACTGCATCTTTGTTGAATTTCGTTATTGATCCCAAGCAAGTGTATAGTGTAACGTTTTAGATGACGATTTCGTGGGGTCTTGGTGTAGAAGTGGTTTACAATCTTTGGTGGTCATTTGGTATTTATCCATGTTCAACGTGAATTATGTACGTTCTTGTAGACGTCGATCTTAAGTTCCATGGGTTTGTTAGTGAGGTTACGCAACAAGCTGCACATCGTTGTAGTGGTTTACTTAGGTTGTTAGGGAACAGAAGCCTAGCTTTTTATAGCTGCACTCATTGAGCCTCATGTCAGCCCCATTCTTGACCTCTGTATATGTGTATAGATTCTTGGTTATGTTTAGGATGTGACTTGGCTCGACGTTGTTCAGAGACGATGGGTTAAACAGATACATGCTACGTCTGAAGTATTGTACCGTGACTGGATGTTACCTCTAAATTTGTCATATATCAGTGGTAAATTGCTGAGAAGTGACCTAGTAAAGCATTGTAGAGTTCGTTGTTATGACACAGTGAATTGGATTTTTACTACTAGAAGCATAGCATCAGTTAGGTCTAGGAATTTTGCTATAGATTTTAACAGGTATCGTAGTAAAAAATAGCATTATTCTCATGAACTCAGTGTTAAATGTCAGATATTTTCGGTATGGCTGTTATGTTAGTATATGGTTTTTTGTGAACCAGACTGCCTTAGGAGTTAAAATGCAGGATTATTTATATTTTTATAAAATTGGTTGTGTTCATCGACATCGTGTATTGATTGACCATACACCCTTCCATAATTGAGTAGGATTTATCATCTGGGTATGGTAGGAAACACCGTATATAATAGTTAGTCATTGTCGGTTAGGGTGGAGTAGGGAATCTTATTTAGCTTGTTTATAGTTGTTTGTGTATATTTCGATTGGTTATCATAAAAATATATCTGTATTTGATATAAATTTGCTTAATTTCATGGAAATTTGGGTATATAATATGCCTAATTGGATTTATTGATCCAAAATATTGGTAGATTTTACCTCTCGACACTGGATTTGGGTCCGGTTCATTGTCATCTTGGAGATCTATTCTATCAGATTTATGAAGTGTTAATGCTAAAATTATCCAATAATTTAATGTTCATCTCAATTATGTTATCCGCTTGCACGTCTTTACTAGATGCTTATTCCCGCACGTCATACTTTTATACATGTTTGTGATCCGTTTGCAGTTTAGACACTTGGTTAGTTATTGATCAATTCAGGCTTTGTTATGAGATTGCCTCTAATTCTGGATATACGACTTATTCGAACATTCCATAGATCCCCCGTTGCATTTTTCAATAAAGGTTTGTGAAGACGGCAGTAAACCTAACCCATCCTAACCTAATATTACCAAGGAATGTAAATATTTTTCCCGTTTGCATACTTAAGTTAGGTATTTCTTCATTGATTTAAGCTTTATTCATATCAAATCTATCCACTTGACTCTATAGTTTTAACAATCTTTAGCATACTGTGTGCCTACATGCAAATATTTTTTCACTTTACTTGATACAAATCCAGTAATATCGACCAGTTTTAAGTAATGTTAGGTCATCACTCGTTAGTAGACTGTAGAGTTTAAAACGTTTATGTAAGCTCGTCCGCATAGGTGTTATAGATGTTAAAGTATTAGCGAATTTATGTATGTTTTTAACTGTTAGAATAAGATTTATTTGTAGTGTTGGATGTGTTGCTCCTACCATTTTCATTTATAACAACGAATATTGAATAAATTCACTCTAACATATTTAATACAGATCTGTAATGTAACGTCCGCAGTCAACAAGATCTAGGATATAATCCATGTCTAAGGTACCTAATTAGCGAGAGATATATCAATTTACGACAACCTATATCAGATATCAATGCATGCAAAAAGAGTTACCATACACTGCCAAGTACATTCATACCTAGGCAACCTAACCTAACAGTCATTCTAACCAATAGGTATGTATTGTTAATCAAGTTTGATGCTTATGTATGATATTAGGATGTATGAAACTCTCCAATTGGTCTGTATATTTATCATGTCATAATCAGTTTGAATACATTTCTCCAATTTAATCCAGTTAATATCATTTTGCAGATGTTTTGAGCCCAGAATTTTATTGATATCTCTGTTACATGTTTGGATGAGTTTCAACAGATCGGATCCAAAGGAACAAATTTACTTCAATTTGTTACACTTATTTTAATAAGTAACAGTTTCACGCGATGTTAGGTTCAAATATCTAGTCATCCGATCCATCTTAACCAATAATTATTTATTTTCATTCAAGTTTGGTGGTTATGTACGATATTTAGTAATTATTTTGTGCGATATTCATATCAAATCACTCCACATAGTAATATTTTTACGTTTTTTTCAATATCACATACCATGAATACACATGAACACTTCTGCACGCATTTACAGGGTTGTTAGCCTCACTGTGTAGTCACATACACACATTTGTATGCATATACAGCGTCGGTTAACATCTGTAGCATTTTAACTCTGATCTGATTTTTTCCATTAAAACAAAGTTCCTCGTTTTTTATTACAAGATATTTATTGTTGACCAGCTTCATGTCGTTTTATGTGAATATAACTAATCATCTTAACCTAACCTTTTCTAACAAAAAATGATGTATTGTCGATCAACTTTTCGTGCATCCATATGTTACTTTTTCATCGATTTATGATACATTCATATCCATCCTCTCCATTCCGCTCTACATTTTTATCTACCCTCAGCAGTTGTGATTCCCACTTACGTTTTTGATCTAGCAAATTTCATCCATTCCCATATGCAAATTACATCGGTTGGTTTGATTGTTATACCTTTTTTTCATATGTTTCTTGATTCTACATGTTATACACACTCATCAAAACATAACCTAACCTTATATATGGTATTCAGTCATTGTTATATACATGGGAAGCTCTTCAAACGACTCTAAATATCATTGTAACATATATGATATTCATTTCGTTGTCACTTTCATTCCATATTTGTTAGCAGAGAGGACCCATTTTCAAACTTGAATGGTTTGAAGGGTATAGGTAATTCATATTATTTTTGATTTGACACAATTCTACATCACTTTGACTTGTTATTCACACTCATCAATACCTAACCTTACCTTATGAACGGTATTCAGCCATTGATACATACATATGAACCCTTCCAGACGACTTTAGATATCTCTTTAACATGCATGTTATTTATATCGTTGTCACTTTCAACCCGTATTAGTTAGCAGAGAGGTCCACTTTTAAATCTTGGATGGATTGAATGCTACAAGTAATTCAAATTTGTATCCAGTTTCATACAAACAAACACCTCGTCTCATACTAGGTCTACCACATTTACTTCAATATCTCTACTCGACTGTACAACCTTTGACGACTTGCATCTCTGATTTACATTTTTCTTTCCTATAATGTTCATATTCATGACGATGACGTCGTTTCAAGATCTGATCGGACACTGATTTATATTCTACCAATTTGTAAAACATTTAGATCATTTACCTCGAGATAGGTTTCTGGTATCATTTCACGCCTTGAAACATATTCTTCTACTGATTTCGACACTTCGATGTTACCTCTGACTGACACGATATTCGCAATTCATTACTTAACCTTTGAGTTTAGGCTAAAATAAACATTTCATTGAGTACTTACATAGTTTTATTAGTATTTATTGTCATTATTTACAGACCTTGCTGGTATCATCAATGACATTTACCTCGTTTTTTGAGTTGAAACAGCATTGTTCGTACATATAACCGTACTTATCATCACTATATTTCAGCTTCCTCTCAAAGGCCTTCATATACTCCATTATATCATCAATGCGAATACCGAAGGCTGTTCCGTTCCCGTGAGTCCACAAATGTATTGCTACTTCTTCTTGAACCTTAATTATTCGAAAATTCTCCAATTCAAAGTCATTCTGAACTTTATCATTGAGAAATTTTGCATACGATCCAGTTTTTCTTTTGTTCTTAGGTGTAAGTTGTTGCCAACTACCTCAGCTTTATTACAATCATGATGATGATTTTCCACTTGGATCATATCAATTTCAAGATTTGCTTTCGTATTTCCCCTAAACTTACTTACATACAAATGTGACGCGCCGACATTAGTTACCCAAAGTCAAATTCCTTCGTCCTACATACTTATATGAATGATATCTCCCACTCTTTTGATTCTTGTTTATCCATTCTGAGATAACTGACATTTTCAACACTAGTCCATATTTGTTCGATCCGACTCATATCATCTTCTGAGATTTCTTCTTCCAACATGTATTCTATGACGAAACTTGTGTATCCGCTTGATCTCAACGTAACAATGTCTTCATTCTCGTATCCACCTAGCTATTTTAAGTTGATTTAATGCGTTTTTTCACAAAGCATCTGGCCTAACATTACTCGCCTAGGTCATCAACTGTATATGTGTATAAGACTGTGTACGTATGTGAATGTGTATTTTCATGCAAGGTCTGTAAATAATGCCAATAAATACTAATAAAACTATGTAAGTCGTCAATGAAATGTTTATTTTATCCTAAACTCAAAGGTTAAGTAATGAATTTCAAATATCGTGTCAGTCGGAGGTAACATCGAATTGTCGAAATCAGTAGGAGTATATGTTTTAAGGCGTGAAATGATGCCAGAAACCTATCTCTAGGTAAATGATCTAAATGTGTTACAAGTTGGTATGATATAAATCAGCGTCCGATCAGATCTTGAAACGAAATCATCGTCAAGAATATAAACATTGTAGGAAAGAAAAATGTAAATCAGGGATGCAAGTCGTCAAAGGTGGTTGAGTTGAGTAGAGATATTGAAGTAAATGTGGTAGACCTAGTAGGAGAAGAAAGTGTTCGTTTGTGTGAAACTGGATGCAAATTTGAATTACTTTTAGCATTCAATCCATCCAAGATTGAAAAATGGGACCTCTCTGCTAACTAATACGTCTTGAGAGTGACAACGAAATAAATAAAATGCATGTTAAAAAGATATCTAGAGTAGTCTGGAGGGGTTCATTTGTATATATAAATGACTGAATACCGTTCATAAGGTTAAGTTAGGTTTTGATGGGTGTGAATAACATGTCAAAGTGATGTATACCGTTCATAAGGTTAAGTGACTGAATACCGTTCATAAGGTTAAGTTAGGTTTTGATGGGTGTGAATAACATGTCAAAGTGATGTCAAATCAAAAATAATATGAATTACCTAAAACCTTCAAACCATTCAAGTTTGAAAATGGGTCCTCTCTGCTAACAAATATGGAATGAAAGTGACAACGAAATAAATAACATATATGTTAGAGTGATATTTTGAGTCGTTTGGAGGGCTTCATATGTATATAACAAAGACTGGATACCATATATAAGGTTAGGTTAAGTTTTGATGAGTGTGATTAACATGTAAAATCAAGAGTCATACGTAAAACAGAGATAACAATCAAACCAACTGATGTGATATGCCTATGAAAATGGATGAAATTTGCTAGATCAAAATTGCAAGTGTGGATCAAAAATGCATAGGATAGATAAAAATGTAGAGCGGAGTGGAGAGGATGGATATGAATATATCATAAATCGATGAAAAAGTAACATATGTATGCACGAACAGTGGATCGACAATACATCATTTTTGGTTAGAAAAGGTTAGGTTAAGATGATTAGTTATTTTCACATAACACGACGTGAAGTTGGTCTTCATAAAATATCTTGTAAAAAAAAACGAAGGACTTTGTTCTAATGGTAAAAATCATAGATCAGAGTTAAAATGCTACAGATGTTAACCGACGCTGTATACGCATACAAATGTGTGCATGTGCCCACACAGTGAAGCTAAAAACCCTGTAAATGCGTACAGAAGTGTTCATGTGTGTACATGGTGTGTGATATTAAACAAACGTAAAAATATAACTACGAGGAGTGATTTGATATGTATATCGCACAAAAATAATTACTATGTATCGTACATAACCATCAAACTTGAATGAAAATAAATAAATGTTGTTTAAGATGGATAGGATGATATTTGAACCTAACATCGCGTGAAACTGTTCCACATTAAAATAAGTGTAACAAATTGAAGTGAATTTGTTCATATGGATCCTACCTATTGAGTCTCATCCAATTATGTAACAAGGATATGGAAAAAAAAATGACTTTAAACATTTGCAAAAGGATATAAGCTGGATTAAATTGGAGAAATGTATTCAAACTGCTTATGATATGATAAATATACAGCCCTAATGAAGAGTTTCATACGTATCAATATCATTCATAAGCATCAAACTTGAATAAAAATATATAACTATTGATTAGGATGACTGTAGGTTAGGTTGACTGTGTATTAATGTATTTGGCAGTGTATGGTATCACTTTTTGCAGTCATTGATATATGATCAATGTTGTCGTACATTGATATGTATATTTTGCCAATTATGTACCTTAGACATGGATTATATCCTAGATCTTGTTGACTGCGGATCTTACATCACAGATCTGTAGTGGATATGTTGAGTGGATTTATTCAATATTCATTATAATAGACGAAAATGGTAGGAGCAACACATCCAACACTACAAAAAAAAATTTAACAGTGAAAATTATACATAAACTTGCTAACGCTTTAACATCCATAACAATCACTGACCCATGCGGTATAGCTTACATAAACGCTTCAAACTCTACAGTCTACTAACGAGCGATGACCTAACATTACTTGAAACTGGTCGATATTACTGGACTTGTAACAAGCAAAGTGAAAAAATATTTGTATGTAGGCACACAATATGCTAAAGATTGTTAAAACTATAGAGTCAAGTGGATTTATTTGATAAGAATAAAGCTCAAATCAATGAAGAAATGCCTACTATACAGTAAGTATGAAAACGGGAAAAATATATGCAATCCTTGGTATTATTAGGGTAGGATGGGTTAGGTTTACTGCCGTCATCACAAGCCTTTAGTGAAAAAATGCTACTGTGAATCTGGTGAATGCTCGAATAAGTCGTATATTCTGAATTAGAACGCAATCTCATATCAAAGCCTGAATTGATAAATAACTTCTAAGTGTCTAAACTGCAAACGGATCACAAACATGTTTAAAAGTATGACGTGCGGGAATAAGCATCTAGTAAAGACGTGCAAGCGGATAACATAATTGAGATGAACATTAAATTATTGAATAATTTTAGCATTACTACTACATAAATCCGATAGAATAGATCTCCAAGATGACAATGAACCGGACCCAAATCCAGTGTCGAGAGGTAAAACCTACCAATATTTTGGATCATTACATTCAATCCAGCGTATTTTATACCCAATTTTCCATGAAATAAGGAAAATTTAAACCAAATATAGATATATTTCTATGATAACCAATCGAAATAGACACCAACAAGTATAAAATAGCTAAATAAGATTCTCTACTCTACCCTAACCGACAATGATTGACTATTATATACGGTGTATCCTACCATACCCAAATGATGAATCCTACTCAATTATGGAAAGTTGTATGGTCAATCAATACACGATGTCGATGAACACTACCAATCGTATAAAAATATAAATAATCCTGCATTTTAACTCCAAAGGCGGTCTGGTTCATGAAAAACCATTTACTAACATAACAGCCATACCTAAAATATCTGTACATTCAACACTGAGTTCATGAGAATAATGCTATTTTTTACTACGATACCTATTCAAATCTATAACAAAATTTCTAGACCTAACTGATGCTATGCCTCTAGTAGTACAAATCCAAGCCCACTGTGTCACAACAACAAACTCTACAATGCTTAACTATGTCAATTCTCAGTAATCTACCACTGATATATAACAAATTTCAAAGGAAACACGCATTCATGGTACAGTACTTTAGACGTAGCGTGTATCTGTTTAGTCCATCGTCTCTGATCAGCCTCGAGCAAAGTCACATCCTGGACATGACCAAGAATCTAAACACAGGTACAGTAGTCAAGAATGGGGCTGACATGAGTCTCAAAGAGTGCGGCCATAAAAAGCTAGATTTTTTTTCACTAACAAGCAAAGTAAACCACTAAAACGATGAGCAGCTTGTTGCGTAACCTCACTAACAAATCTGTGGAACTTAAGATCGACGTCAACAAGGCCATACATAATTAACGTTGAAACATGGATGAACTCCAAATGACAACCAAAGAGTGTAAACCACCTCTACACTAGGACCCCTCCATCCAGTATATCGTCTTCTAAACGTTAAAGTAAACATTTGCTAGGGATTAATGACGAAAATTCCACAAAGATGCAGTATAAACTAACACCTCTTGAACATACATTCATATGATTACAGTGGAAAATCACACGACATCAACTATAAAATATCTAAATAAGATGCTCTACTCTGCTATATTTCACATTAAAAATTGTAATACACTAAGGGTATCAATCGTGGTAAATCAGAAATGAACGTAAACGCAACGAGCTTTTGCCTCGGGGACTCTCTAACTCCTCCTAAATATTGAAAAATGGTCCTACAATAAACATACAATAACCTGACAGCAAGACCGAGTTTGTACCAAATGGGATCTTCTATATTTATAATAACCATGCCAAATATTGTGCCAGGATGTAAGATGATATATAAAACACTAAAAATAAACAAAATGTGACCAAATTAGACTGTAATAATGTTCTATATTGCAGATACAAACGTAATATTTCCCGATATTGTATTAAATACCCAATACCCGCATCGAAGATGGAAATTCAACCGAGAACAAACAAAACTGGAAGACCCATACTAAAACTCACGAGTTATAACAAAGCAAGAAGAATGATGCAATAACCGACCAAATTATACCTGAAATATTGTGGAAGATGCAAACCTAAAATATCCTAAATACTATAAAAATCAACATAAATCGACCGATCAATAATAAGAATCCATAACATTATATAATAACTCACAACAAACTGATATCGTTCAGCTACTCTCGCTATTGGAATATTGCGTCAATTGAATACCGGTATATCTGGTTAAAACCCTGGATAATGCAATAAGGGGGTAGATAGATTCTCTATGCAGATGTTGCATCAAGCCAAAATACAAAGATCAACTTGCCAACTACCTGACTAATAAACCATACTATTCCTATAGATATTATATGCATATGAAATAAATAGATGGAAAACACAGCAAATTTCCTAAAATTCAATATCAAGCTGGTATCAAGAATCCCACCGCTAAAAAACTTCACCAAACAACCTCCGAATGAGTCGAATATACGACAACTAGATAAGAATACAAGCATATAAGTACAGAAAAATGTATAGAGTTATAATCCAGACATGAATATATAACGAAACATACACTCAAACATGGCAAACGAGATTCGGAAAAAAATGTATAAGACAAAGAATAGGTAAGAGCAATCTCACATAAATTTCCCTGGAGGGCATCCAACTTCTTGCCAGGGGGATCCCTACACCCCCCTACCCCTCCAGAAACGTGCTATAAAACTATTCATACCAGAATCGAATAAAATTAAAAAACGAGCAACAGTTAGTGACCAAGCGTACCCCAATAGAACCATCTAAAGACGAAAAAACATGTATATAAATACAATAAAGATAAAATACAACAATAAAAAATAAAATGTTCATTGACATAAAACTTCAAACTATGAAAGAAATCCAAAATTTACACTAAATTGCACTTATACAACATGACTTGTTTTGACATGTACTACAGTATGCCCCAGCATTGAATTACGAACACCAAAGGTAATGTGTAAACGTTCTATTTATATAACCTATTAACATATAAAAACCTAATAATGTATATAACCTATTAAAATACCTTATGAATGATCCGAAAGCTGTCCGTCCGTCCCTCGTTCGTCCGTCCCCCCAGTGAAGATGAGCCCCACCCCCTTCGCGTCACCCCCCCCTCCCCTTCAGTTAGGTTCCGCCCCTTCGCATAGCCTACCTTCGCTCCGGCCCACACGGCTTGACTCAGACAAAATGGCCGCCCCAAGGTCGGCCGCCTGTGCTAAGCCGCTAGTTAATCCGCCCAATCTTATTCCTTCATTAATCCGATCAAAATTGGTTCCGACTCTCATGGTCGCCCCATAGTTGCCCCTTCATACACCCGCGGATAAAACTGCCTTGATCTTCCCTTACCCCCCATTTATGGTCGCCTCAAGGTCACCCGTTCGTACGCCCGAGGATAAAACTGCCTTGAATTGCGTTTTGCTCCGGTATTAACTACTTATGCACACATTTATTTGCACACAGGGTCGGTTACCGTCAGTAGCATTATACCTCTAATCTGTTTTTTTTTTCATTTGAACAAAGGCCCTTGGTTTTGTTACAGGACATTTAATGTGGATCAGCTTCACGTCAAGTTAGGTTAAAAGAACTATTCATTCTAACCTAACATAACCTAACCTATTTTAAGTAAGAATTATGAATTATCTATCGAGATTTCCTGCTTACGTACGATTTTTGTCAGTGTTTTAGGATTAATGCATAACAAGTATCTCCACTTGACTCTACATTTCGATCTAGCCTTTGCAGTTTTGATACATACTCCCAATTTTAATCAGGCAAATTTCGTCCGTTTTTCATACGTAAATTACATCTTTTGTTTTATTTTTTTAGCTATTTTCGTATGATACATGATTTTTTGACACAAATTTACATCACTTTCACTTATATTATTCACACCCATTAAAACTTAATCTAACCTAACCTTATGTATGGATTTCAGTCATTGATACACACATGTGAAGCCCTCCAGACGACTCTAAATATCACTTTACAATTCATGTCATTTATTTCGTTGTCACTCTCGACCCATATTTGTTAGCAGAGAGGCCCCATTTTAAAATTTAGATGGATTGAATGTTATAAGTAATTCATAGTCGTTACCAGCTTCGTACAATCGGATACATGGTCTCGCACGATGTTTTCTTTTTACTTCTATATCTCCTCTTGGCTATACATCCGTTGATGATTTACACCTTATATTTACATTTTCCTTCCTGCATTTTAAATTTTCTTTCGGGTGACGTTTCAGATGCCGCCACAAATTACTGTTGTTTCCATATTTAGATAATTTTATTTCTTCTCTGCAAATATGGCATACCCCCATTTCTCCATTAATATTGTAATAACGCCAAATCAAGCTATACCCCATCCTTCCAGATCAGGATCACCACGACGACTGAGCAGGATCTGATCCGACTCTGATTTATATCCTACCAAACTATAACACATCCATATCATTTTTCTCGAGGTTGGTGTATGGCTTCGTTTCATACCGTGAAACATATTCTTCTACTGTTTTCGACAATTCGATGTTACCTCCGACTAACTGACGTGATGTATTTTATTGCAACTCATTGCTCAACCTTTGAGTTTAGGATAATATAAACATTTGAAAAAGAATTTCCATGGTTTATTATTAGTTTTATTGGCATTATATATACACCTCTCTGGCTTCATCGAGGACATCTACCTGTTTTTTTTTACTTAAAACAGCATGGTTCGTACATCCAACTATACCCATCATCACTAAATTTCAGTTTCCTCTCAGAATTCTTTATTTATCCAGCATATCTTTGATGCGAATATCGAAGGCTGTTCCGTTCGCGTGAGTCCACAAATGCATTGCTTCTTCTTCTTGAAACTCAATTATTCGAAACTTCTCCAATACATAGTCATTCTGATCTTGATCATTGATCAAGATCAGAATGACGACTGTACATACGACTGTAACTCGTCGGCATTAGTTAGTCAAAGCCGATTTCCTTTTGCCTTCATCCATAGATGAATAATATCTCCCACTCTTTTGATTCTTGTTCAACCGATTCTGAGATATCTGATATTTTCAACACTAGTCAATATTTGTTCGATCCGACTCATATCATCTTCAGTGATTTCTTTTTCCAACACTTGTAAACAAATTTTTGAGATGTGAATATTCATTTTGTTTATTCTATGACGAAACGTGCGCCTCCGCGTGATCTCAGCGTAACACTGACTCCATTCTCGGTGTGTGGGAAGCTATTATAAGTTGATTACAAGTTGTTTTTCGCATAACATTAGGCCTCTAACATTGCTCACCGAGGTCATCAACTGTGTATTTATGTGTGGGTATTGGGAGGTGTACGTATGTGCATGCGTATGTTCAAGCGTATGTACGTGTTACATGAGGTAAAAAAATGTAGAACACAAATGTATATAATAAAAAAAATTATTAAAATTTCACATTTTTGAGGCCCGGACCTTACTTTACTAGTCAAGTTATCACATCAATAGACTGACTTGGCTTTGTACGACCTCAAAATTTGAAATTGTATGAACAATTTGAATTTAAAAACATTTGTTATACTTTTGGTAAGGTTGACTGTTAGGTTAGGTTGCCTGGGTATCAATGCATCTGGCAGTAAATAGCAAGCCGTTTTGCAATCATTGATATTTGATCAATGTTGTCGTACATTTATATATATTTTGCTAATTATGTACCTTAAGAATGATTTATGTCGTAGATCTTGTTGACTGCGGACCTTACATCACAGATCTGTAGTAAATATTTTAGTGTGGATACATTCAATATGGTAGGAGCAACACATCCAACATTAAAACTAAAAACTTATTCTAACAGTAAAACAATACATAAAACTCGCAATCGCTTTACCCCCATAACAATCACTGACATGTGCGGAAAG
>SDVV010015966.1:0-14380 GCA_016164225.1 Gammarus roeselii | reverse complement strand
TTGTATTACATAGTTACATATTAGGAACATTTACTTATAAGGAACATATACATCAATCTATTTTAATCATTTTAGGAGCGGTTGCGGGGGTAAACGTTCATGTATTTTCAATCCGTATGACTCTGGACAATGAAACATGTTTAAGTGTATATTTATTTATTTAAATAGGAACATATACATTTAAGGAATATTTACATACAAGGAACATTTACAGAATATAACCTGAAAACGTAGACGTACTTTCGTCATTCACCCGACTACACACGCCTAAGAGCGCCTCTCTCTGCTTACGTCTCTTCCATGTTAAATCCATTTGTACATCGACATCATCATCACCCAAGACACATCGCTTCCTCTGTTAGTGACAAAAGGTTCAACTTCTACGGATTTTTTGGGGGGAACGTCTGGATGCCCATAGGCAAGAGTTGTGCACGCATCGACATAGAAGCGCATAGTTTCAATCTTGCTGAGGTAATTTTAATATTACGTACAGTATGATGCTGGCACGCTTGCGCATGAATGTTGTGTATGGTCTCAAAGTGTGTGTGTGTATGTTGTTTTCTGGTTATGGATATCTCTGTACTGTTCATGTCTGATTTTGGCTTGGATCTGGTAATTGACACCTTTTGCTGCTGATTTGTGGCGTCGGACTCAAGCAACATCCTGTAACACTTTGGTTGCAAGCAAATAATTTCACTCTAGTAGTCGTTGGCTGTTTCGCTTTTCAATAGTTCCAGCTGTCCTTTCCAAGTCCATGTATTCAGCCAGAGGAGCTTCACGCATTTCCGTCTCAATGTCGGTCACACCTTTGAAGTTGAGCAGCAACGAGTCGGTGTCCGAGTAGATGAGCGAGACGTTGTCGCCGTATCTGGGTTTCAGTGTCTCATAAAAGAAGCTGTAGACTTTTGCTTTAACTTCTGTTTGGAGCTGATGAGATATATATGTATATATCTACGTTACCGTAGGTAACCGAGTGCAATTTCAATTTTAGAGAATTTTATCGCTTTTCAATGCTAGGCAATGCTAGGCATAGCTATATTTTTTATTGATAATAATTTTTTTACACAAATATAATTACATGGGCTTATCATTTATACGGGAACATAACTATTCACGCCGAAAATTCGATGGGAGCAACTGTGCGAAACATAAGTAATGGTTTCGACCGCCCTCTCTGGTCTTATCTTGATCCTTGGTATCAGTGGCACTCTGCGGTTTCTTTATCGATGATGAACATTATTTCTCACCTGGAGGTGTCGGTTCATCATATTGGTGTAGGATTTATCATCTGGGTGTGTTTTTTCTCTCTGATCTATTGGGTTCTAGACTGCTGCCCTTGGTACACATTTTAGATAGACGGATACCTTTGGGAGTAGTGTATGCAACACTTCCAAACCTAACCTTGTAACCAAAACTTTGTTTTCAGTCGTCAGCGAGTTTTTTCTCGACGCTAATTTTTTGTTGTAGTTACATGTTTTTGACATCGAATCGTTTCGTTTTTTTTTTTCTGGCGCCGACATTCCCATTCATTATATTCCCGTAGATTTCCGAAATATATCTAATTCGCCTAGCACTCAAACGCTTGAGACATGATTATCTCTCTTCATGTGTCATTTTCAACAATTTTGAAACAAAGCCAGATATACATTTGATTTTATTGTACAATTTTACACCTCATATACTTGTTACCGTTTTATTATCCCATTTGATAATTCGGTTGCCTTCAAATTTATCAGGTTTTTCTTCACATGACATCGCTTCGGTATCACTATCCTTCATATACTCTAGCGTATCTTTGATACGAATACCAAAGGCTGTTCCATCCCCGTGAGTATATAAATGTAGTTCTTCTCCTTTGTGAACTTTAATTATTCGAATCTTCTCCAATTCAATGTGAGTTCGATCTTTATCCCAAAGTAATTGATGCATACGCTCCAGATTTTTTTTGTTCATAGGTAAAAAAAATTCCACCACCTCAGCTTTATTACACATGTGAAGGTTTTCTGCTTGGATCATATAAATTTCAAAATTTACCTTCTTGTTTTCTTCGAACTCTGTTACATACGACTGAAATGTATCGAAATCAGTTACCCAAATCCTGCTTTCTTTAGTCTTTATCTATTTAAATGAATAATAGTTCCCACTCTTATGATTCTTGTTCTACGCGTTCCATCAGTGGTCAATATATCTTAGAACCAAGCCAAATCATCTCCGGAGACTTTTTCATCCGTTCATGGTTGACGGTCGTGGGGTGAGGTAGTGTATGGCTAGTCCTCCTCTGCCTGATATACAATAGAGGAGGTCACTTCATTTGCTGTATTAAACATTAACACATGGCAAATGCTAAATCGACCAATTCAAACTGTTCTTCTGACCATTCAACGAAGTGTGTGCCACATTTAAACACCGTGTTTATGTGTCTGATAAACTAATCAGGCCCACTTTACTTTATTCAAACAGGGTAAGGGAAAAACTTCCCTCACTGGCCTCCCCGATCGGCTTCCCCAACTACAGTCGAGAAGCGAGCAAGCCGCAGTCTCTCTGTGCCTCGGGAAGCCACACACAAAAACCTCACCCCTACTTGAGACTGCTTACCGCAAACAATGCGGTAAGAGCCTTGCGCTTCCTGCCTCTTTCGGCACATCAGTTCATTGCGTTCAACGCGCATCACTCCATCGCTCTCTCAGCACATCAATTCATTGCGGTCCCCGCACATCACTCCATCGTCCTCTCTGCACATCAGTTCATTGCATTCCCCGCACATCACTCCATCGCCCTCTCTGCACATCAGTTCATTGCGTTTCCCGCACATCACTCTATCGCCCTCTCGGCACATCAGTTCATCGCACTCAAAAGGCTCAGCACAGAGCAAAGCATCACACCCTTAGGAACTTCGATTCCTGCTACAGCTGCGCTCGTCCGACGAACCCCACGTTAAATAAACTGTAACCGCAGCCTTCCGGTCGTGCCAACGAAGATCGTGTTCCCTTCGCTTTCACCTCTCAGCTGACCTGGACCAAGGCCTTCTAGAGTCGGCCTTGCCTGGACACATCCCATCACAGCTGATCTGGATAATCGGGTCAATTCTGGACTTGACTCTGGACATCGTACAAACAAACCAAAAAACTTTTCTTTAGAAGACTCTTTAAAGTAACAGGTTGTCTGGTTGTCAAAGCAGTGTTTGAATACGTGTCTACTTAAGTGTTTCAATGCGTGTCTTCTTCAATGTACTCGATGGTGCGCACTCGCAACATTTTATTCTGCATTCAAATAGCAATTGTTACAATATTGCCTTAGTGCCGAAATGTTCCATGTAGTGACGATAAAAAATGTGTATTATGAGTGTTAAGCGTCAAAGAAAAATAATTTTCTTTTGTGCTGCGATGACTAGGAACTAATCCCACGAGTGACTTACTCTGTCGGCATCATCAGACTGACGCCGACTAACAACAGGAAAATAACTATTTCCACACTGTAAAAAAAACATTGTCATTAGTTCCATTGTGTTTTATTTTGTGTTCTATTAGTTCGATTTCGATCTTAACTTAGTTTATTTTTATTTCAGCTGTGCTCATATTACTTGATTGCACTTTATCAACGTTATTAAGGGTATGGGTATACTGATTTCGAACATCTCGAATGAAACTGACATTTTCACTGCGTAATTAAAATTTAAAAACGTTTTTCCGCACTTTTGGGGCAAATCTGTTTGCCTTAACAGTGAAACGAGTATGGTCACTGCATAGCTGTAATTTGAAAACGTATTTCCGCACTGTTAGGGCAAATCTGTTAGGATGCCGCCCTTTTAGAAGGCCGCTCTAGTTTGTTTTTCCAATATCTTAACTGTGCACGTGTTATCTGTGTGTCTATAACCGTACTCTAAGATGTTACTGGTATTACGATTTTCAACATTGTCAAATGTGACCGGTTCTCTGTAACAAAACCACAAGTATCTTGTATCTGGTAGAATCATTGTATTGTACCACCTTACATCTTGCAGCTTGGAATCGTGCTACGATTTCATAACACCCCATTTGCTGTAATGTAATTAATTTTTTCGTCATCTTCTGATACTCCGCCGGTCATGTCTGGTATAAGGTTGGTGCCCAGAATCAGGATATCATTACTTTATTGAGAAGCAGATGGGAGCAGCTACGAATGAGTTTAGCTTTGCATTTAACCCAAATCCCGCAAGAGGAAGTAACCTTGCGTTAACGCGCATCCGACGTTACGCGCATCCGACTCACATTTGTATTATTCCCACTTTAATTCCGTTTTCAAATCGTCACATCCCGCATGTCATTATAGTATTGCATTCATATCTGCTGTCCATAAGAAATCACAAAAAAAAAACACTCAAGCTAACGGTCCATTTTCCCACCGGTAAATTTTATACCAGTCTAAAATAGTTCAGGCTAAGCTAGAATGTGGCATCTGCCACATCTCGTAAGCCCCAAACTAAAGGACTGTAAAAGTTTTTCTGGATCTGCCAGGAATTTGCGCAGCAGTCCCTCAAATGGGGAATGCAAACTTTGTCAAGCGGTAGAGGAAACCAAACAACTAAAAGCACAAAGCAGTCACGTCTCTGATGACTTATCCAAAACAGAGACAGTCTCATCCAATGGCTTATCCATAACAGAGATAGTCAACACGGATACCCGATTACTAACTGTTGAATTAAATTTGAAAAACGTGCTGAAACAATTTCACTAGTTTGGAGATCTGATAAGCAGCGAATCAGCAGCAGTCAAAAAAACTGTCGAGACCACCCAAAATCAAATGAAAGAACTCCAAGTGCACCTAGACTCCGAATTCGCCTAGAAGCTTTCAGCTCTAGACGCTGAGACAAACGACCGTATTAAACCAATAGAAAACTCAGTCAAAAATAGCGAGGCACTTTACACAACTGTAGTTAGTAAGAGGCAGCCATGCTGTGACAATGCAAAACACGTTGAACCCCAATCTCACCCCTTTCGACCCAATACACGTAACCGATTCGATGTATTGCCCGATGAAATGAACTGTCAGAATACAGAGGAAATTATTGTGATTGGTGATTACAATGTCACCTCCTTCAAATAAAATCAGCGAAAAGGGAGAATTCAACTGAAAAAACTCGGCAAAGCTGATTTGAAAATTGACGAGGTTGAAGGCATAATCGCAAAGAAAAGGATACATTCATCTAAGCGAATTATAATACAAATCGGACCTAAAGACGTGTCGCAGACGGAATCGACATGGAAAAGATATGAAGCCATGCTAAACAACATCAAACCTTCACACGCGAACCTCCATGTCACTGGCATCCTCCCCCATCCGAACCAAAGTAGATACCAAAGTAGATTAGTCCATCATCTCTGAACAACGTCGAGCAAAGTCACATCTTGGATATAACCAAGAATCTACACACAGGTACAGTGGTCAAGAATGTGCCTGAAATGAGTCTCAAAGAGTATGTGGCCATAAAATGCTGGGCTTCTGTTCACTGACGACCTAATTAAATCACTACAACGATCAGCAGCTTGTCGGATAACCTCTCTAACAAACCCGTTCAAGTTAAGGCCGACATCCACAAGAACTTACAAAATCACGTAGAACTCCAAATGACCATCAAAGAGTGTAAGTCGCCTCTACACCAGGACCCATCTATCCAGTAAATCGTCTTCTAAAACGTTAAACTACACACTTGCTAGAGATCAAGGACGAAATTCCACACAGATGCAAAACGGATTTACACCTCTTAAACATACATACATTCCTATGATTATCATAAAAAAAAACATACAACAACAAATATACAAATAGCCAAATAAGATTCTCTACTCTGCCCAAACCGATATTAAAAATTATATTACACTAGGGTATCCATCATAGTAAATCGGTCTGCTGATACAAATAAACATATACACAACGAGCTTTGGCCTAACTTTGGTCTAACTTCTCCTAAACATTGGAGAATGGTCCTTCAATAAACATACAATAAGCTAACAACAAAACCAAGTTAGAAGCAAATGGGATCTTCTATATCTATAATATCCACGTCAAACATTGTACCAGGATGTAAAATGATATATAAAACACTAAAAACATACAACGTGTAACTAAATTAGACCTGAAATACTGTTCTACATTGCAGACACAAACGTAATATTTCCTAATATTCCGGTATTGTATAAAATAACCAATAGATTGCATTGCAGATGAAAACTCTACAGAGAACTTACAACACTGAAAGACACATACTAAAACTCACGAGTTATAATAAAGCAAGAAGATTAATTTTCTCCCATACCCAAAAAATATGCATTAAAAACCATGATGTACAATAAAAAAAATAGCATGTAACCAACCAAGCAACTAACGTGAATAAGTCAATTATACTCTTGGGTGATGATGGAAGCTGATGTAAACATGAATTTAACATGAAAGGGCAATTTCACCTACTTTTCCAAAGCGAAAGGATTAAACCGAAATGCTTCCATTGATAAAGACTATCCAATTCACACCGAACAGATAATTTGCATCATGAAAATAATCCATAACGGGTTCTTTCTTCTTTTGAAGGAATGTTTCGATCACCTGTTTATTAGATATCTGCTTTTTGCGTCCGATAGCTCACAACAGAGAAAACAAAAGAAGGAGTTACTGCACGAGTAACTAAAACAGAGCGCAAGGGTACTGATAATACAATCGCAGAAAATAACATTAAACCAATTGAATCTATGCCACGTGTAAATTGATCAACAGCGAACGAGGTAGAAATGATACCAAGGGTAAAAAAATCATCATGAACGTGTCCGAAAATCCACATTCGTGTAAAAAAGTGTGGGGTTTAAACCTTTAATACTGCATGTAAATTATAATGTAACTGATAGATTTATTATCAATAAAAAAATATCTTGGAAATGTATGTTATCAATACCCCTAAACATTCCGAAAACTAGCATTGAAAATGCATTTGTGCGACATGACATGCAATGGAATTGCAAAACAGTATGCCCAGCATTGAAATGCGAATACCTATATGTATATGTATATGTAATCGTTCTAATTATATAACCTATCAACATATGAAAACCTAATAATAGATATATCTTATTAACATATATTTATATAAGCCGTTCGTCCGTCTGAATGAGTCATCCACCTCCGTTCCCCTTCGCACCGCCCACCTTCGCGCCGAACGCCTGCGCGCCGACCGCCTTCACGCCGCAGAAATGTTATGTGCGAATTCCCGTAGACCGGACAAAATTAGCGTCATGCAGATATATAATCTACTTTGAGACCCTAGCTGCTGCAGTAGACATGAATTGTTCACGATCACGTATCCTCCTAATAAATAATCCCCTTAAGCCAGTTTCTTCTGAATAAGTATCTAATTATATCACCAATGTAGGTCCTCTGATAATGATCTCTGAGGATTTTAATGCCCGCCATCAATCCCGGCAACCGCTCAAAACTTATAAAAATGCTACTGGTGTTGCCTTCTTGACTTTGTTCGGCAGTAGTGTTCATTTCTTTCTGCTAAACCCCTCTGACCTTCCTTCTCGTTTAGATCCCTCACCTGACTATGTCTAACTATGATCTGTTTCTAGCAACTCACTACTTTACCTTTTTTTTAGTATTTGTAGGGCTGAGCTTGGAAGTGACCACTTCCATTTTTTTTGCATGCATTCACTTCCCCGCCTATCTATTCACTCCTGGGGGAATTTTAAACTCACTGGGATGACTGGACTGCGGAACTTGCTTCCTCATCAATAACACGCATCCAAATCACAACTATGGCCTACAACTTCTTTGAGGTGGTGGTGTTATGTGTTTCACAGAGGCATTTTCCCCCAAGATCATCTGTCACTCCTCGTCGTCCTAGCAATCCACCACGTCATCGTAGAACCGCCAGAGCTCTCTATATAGGCGTAGCCACTGACTACATCTTGAGACCTCCTTCATGCAAAATACACGAAAAAAAAAATATAGTTATTTCAATGTAGAAGAATATCTCAAGGCGGCTACAGTTAGCATAGTTAAATATCCTATGAACCGCTGTAGCTAGCTACGCAACTCAAACACTTCTGCCTAGTTAGCTACCAAAATTAATTGACAAAGGCAGCCCTAGTCATGTAGGAAAATTGAATTTATCTTAGAAATAATAAGGAATTTATTTTGACACAACTATATTTGTCCCCAGTAAATTATAACAATCTACTATTCGAATTTTTGCATTTTGTGTCTCCATCTAGAGTAGATTTTTGCATAGCGTTGGCCCGAAATGAGAATTTCTATCAGTAGAAACAGACTCAAAAGGTCAATCAACACAAGAAAATTACGTAAATTCAATGCTAAATTCACAATTTGAATATTTTTTTTGACGTGTTCAGTGAGTTCTGACCCAAGCCTGGAAAGGGCGGTTGGACAAATAACTTGCCAGCGCGGCACATGTGTTTTATTAAGATAGAAAAAATAAAGAAAAGATGTTTATTCACGAGATGCCTTGAGGTATTCTGGTAGGGATACAAAGTATTTCTTAATATTTAATTAAACATTAAATTTTAGGTACTACTGTATCGAGCAATATGTTTGGTTCCAAATAAAACAGTAGCTCTGTTGAACAAATGAGTACGTTCGGGTCTGTCACAATTCAAGGTTCATTCATACAGAAAGCGGCATGTTATCATTCTTTACAATAAATTTTTCCATAACAAATTTAAAATTACGTATAATGACCAGCTAAGACCATAGTCTCAGTAAATAATATTTGATCTTAAGGAGTTCATCACAACTTGTGACTGAGTAATTGAGACGGGTTGTGAACGGTGGGGACATATCTTGCTTTCTGATCTGGACATAAGAACATGACTCTTTCCTAAACATGTAACGGCGAATGAGCCACCAAAGCTCTACTACTTCAATAAAAATATAGCGGATTGAAAACTCAAGAATTGCTTTCTGATCAGCTACTGCGCAATTACTCCCCGAATATCTTGAACTTAGCATTAGAATGCTGGCTTTTAAATCAAACTTTCAGCAACGGAAAGATAAACAAGATATCTACTTAAGGAAGTTAGCAAAAAATAACCTCGTTGTGGTGTAATTGGAGGTTTTCTTTCTCATTGCATTGGTGTAATATGATCATTTTACTATTTTCAACTGATGTGAGGGTGGAATTGGCACAATAATGGAAGTTTCACTAGCTTCTTAGTTTTCATATGTTAGTTGCATTTTAGTGCTCAAGATATTCTGTGCCACATTTGGTAGGCTCTATTTTCCTACTCAGTATTAGTTGGCACGGGAATAATAAATCGCGTTTCTCACTGCAAAAGAACGAAAAACATGTACCTGCAGATTTTATTGAAAAACACCTATCATATCACTTTCTCAATAATTATTAGCCGAATATCGATAACCCAATAGCATCACACTTGCTCCCAGCTATGGCGGAGTGCGCGACCTCACACCTCACGGCCGGTCGCAGCGGTGCGTGGAGCCAATGTACGCCTCCACAACCTTGAAGATGAGAAGAGTCGCAGCAGGATCAACGGGTTGGCCACTGAGAAGTAAAGAGAGACTGGGTGCTAAGTGCCCCCGAGCACGCAGGCTGACAAGAAGATGGGGCCATGCAGCGAGGTAGTGGGGGCAGACAAAAAAGAATTGGTACACCGTTTCATCTGAATGATAGCTAGGGCAGTCTGGGGAGTCGATCTGACGGATTTCCTGGAGTGGTTTATTTAAGCAGTTGAGTGAATCACATCAGTCGAGTAAGAAGTGAGGGAGAGGCAGGAGAGTAAAGGATTAGCCCATAGTCAGTAAGACCTTTGATATATGCCAAATAGATGAGTAGAAGTTTAGGGGGCGAGCCCCCAAACTATGATCCAGCAAGCACACGCATTATGTTGAGCCGCTTTTGACACCGGATCCTTAGGAAGCCAATGTACAGTAGCCAAGTCAAACGAGGAGAGTCAAATATTATGCCAAGCTGTTTTTGGTGCTGGGAATATGGGATGGGTAAGCCAGAGATGTAAAGTGGTAGACAAGTGGGAACTGAGCGCTTAAGGGTCAAAAACGAAATACCGGACTTTTGGGGTTGATAAGTAGACCCCAGCGGTGCGCTCAAAGAGCAAAGTTGTCGATAGCAGCCTGTAGGAGTGCTTGGGCAGAAGAAGCAGAGTCAGCAGTAACAAACATAGTTATGTCATCAGCATAAATTGGGGTTGTGACACCTGAAGAGGAAGATAGGTCAGGCAGTAGTATATTGAAGAGAAGGGGAGAGATGATGGCACCTTGTGGGACCCCAGAATTAATCGGATGAGACTGAGAAGAGGCTGATGAGACAGAGGCAGAGAAGAAGCGGTCTGTGAGGACGCTGGAGATCCATCGAAGGAGACGGCCTGACACCCCATGTTATGCCAGTTTGAACAAAATTGCCTGATGGGAAGCTCGATCAAAGGTACCAGAGAGATCAAAGAAGACTGCAAGAACTATTTGTTGTGTGCAAAGAGCCAATTGAATGTCGCGTTCAAAGAGGATGAGAGCATTCATGGTGCTGCGTTGGGGGCGAAAACCAAATCGGTGTTCTCGTCAGATACCACATGAGAAGGGCAACGACAAGCCTCTCCACGAGCTTTCCAACACAGCAGAGCAGATATATTGCCCTGTAGGCAGATACTGTGGTGGGGTCTTTGCCGGGCTCTGGAACCGGGACAAATTGGGAGGATCTCCAGGCTGGGGGAATATCAGCAGTACGGAAGGAAAGGTTGAAATTGTTCAAGAGAGCATGCTGATGAGTCCAAGGGATGTGAGAAAGAAACTAGTTGTGAAGAAAGTCAGAACCAGGAGAAGAGTAGGATGAGAGCTTGGGAAGAACAGAGCGCAGCTCAGAGAGAGATAAACGGTGATTGAGAGTGTCATCTGCATCTGAGTTAATTTTATCACTCAAATATGCTGAGTCAGGTTCTGCAAGATGGTGAACATGAGAGAAAGAAAGAGAAAAGTGTGAAGCTAGCGCATTTGCAGCTTCAATGGATGGAAGGAGAGAGGTACCAGAGGAGAGAGGAAAGGCAGAGGGAAGGGGTCGTCCCGAGATTGATCGAAACATCTTCCATATCTGGGCAGATGAGGTGCGGTGGGGGATGCGAGCAAGAAAAACATTCCAAGGAGTCTTCTTTTCTGTCAAAAGCGTACTTATTGCTATTGCTGTGAATTTATTACGAGCAGTTTTATTTACTGGGGTTGGGAAGCGACTAAATAGATGAATAGCTTTGCGGCGATTGTTGACAGCCTGCTCGCAAGTTGCATTCCACTAGGGATTCCCAGGGCCCCTTGGGGTAGAGGAGGATCTAAGGGGAAAATATATATTGCAGTGTTCAGAACCACTGTTTCCAAAGAACTGTATGATGTTGTTGCAGTATCTGACCTTTCAATGCATGAGGAGGCCAAATCTGCTGCCCATGCATCCCATGTTGTGGCAGGCACATTGTTGAAGTTCCAACGAGGGCGCAAGAATAGGCGTAAAAAAGTGCGATTATGAGAAGAGAGGAGTACAGGAAGATGGTCACTTCCAAGTTCAGGTGCTTGGGAGATGGCAAAAGAGTGAAAGTGTTGAGTGGCAATAAAAAGGTTAAGGTTGGATGTAGATTCAGAGACAGGGTCTGCTCGGGTAGGAAAGTTTGGAGGGTTCAATAATAGGAGAACGTCACTGCTAGTGAGGAAGTCAAAAAGGGCGTGACCAGTTGGGTTTCTAGAGTTCCTCAATGATTTCCAATGCTGATAATGGGCATTAAAATCTCCACATACAACACCACGAGAACCCAACTTAGCAAAATAATGAGAAAATTCTGGCAATGATACATTTTTACACGGATTGTAGACAAGGAGTATGCATGACCAGGCCAAATCTATTTCTATGTCTACTGTCAGGGTCGCAAGGACACCGTCTGCAAAAGCAACAAGTGCCACTGATCTGTGCTTCACACTAACAGGAATTAAAATTGCCAGTCCTCCAAAGCCATCAAGACGGTCTCTGCGGTAAATATGGTACCCCGGGAGGCGGAGGTTCTGTGAAGAATGAAGGTGGGTTTCAGTGAGGAAAATGGCATTTGGAAGAATGGTGGACAAAGGCTGCTTTAACTCAGACAACTATCGCAGTAATCCCCTGGAATTCCAATGCAGAAAGAGAGTTTGAGGATGGGACGTGGAATCAGGTAGAGCTATGAAGAGGAAAATAGTGAGGCAGAAAGAGATTGAAGAAGAGCAGAAAATATGGCAGCTATGTGAGAATCAGTAGGGAGGCTGGAAAGGATCTAACCCAGAAGGTGTTGAATTAGATTTGATTGAGAAGAGTAAAGACAAGGGATCCTGGTGCTGAAGAGGTACCAGAACAAGCAGAGTGTGAGTGAGGAAGTGAGGAATCTGAAGTGAGTAAAATCTAGGCAGGATGAGCCTATTGCATCAGCAGGAGAGTGGCAAGGCCCTTCCGAGTTGTACCACAAGTTGCCACTAAGAACTTCAGCGTATTCGGCTGTCAAGTGGGGAGTTTTTTTCTGCGACTGAGCCTTTTTGGGAACAATCTTTTGAATGGGTGTTAGGATACAAGTGGCTGATGAAGAAGAGCGAGATGAAACAGAAGAGGATGAGAGGGATGCAACCGAGTTTGTTACAAGGTTTGACCAGGATTTCATAGAGGGTTTAGAGTTAACAGTAGCTCGGAGAGGTGTTGGAGAAAGGGCAGGAGAGGGCATTATGAGAGGTTGGGGGGAAGGCGGTTCCCCTGGGCATGAGTAGAGTGATGCATAACAGGCAGATGCTCGATCTCTGTGAAGATTGCCACATTGCATTTGACCTGCAAATGCCAGAGCTGCTTTATGAAATTTGCATCGTGCTGATGAGCGAGCATGTGAAGAGCCAGGCCCATAGGCAAAGCACTGCAACTTATTAGATTCATCGCAGGCTGTGGTAATATGCTTGGTAGATGAGCACTTAGCACATCGTGCAGTGCGGCGACATGAAATAGCACCATGACCATACCTTTGACATCGATAACAGCGGATAGGTGGTAGGTGAAGGGAAAAATACGGAGTGAAACACTCTCATAAAACACCCGTTCAGGGACTGCAGAGCTGCATTCAAGGGAGATGCGCATGGAATTGATAGATGAGATGGCAGTATCTGAGGCTGAGAGGCGTTTTCTAGGGTAGAGTTTTTTCACTGACAAAATAGCATTGGTAGCACAAGAAGAGGAAACAGTCAAGAGTGCCATGATTTGGGTTTCTGAAAGGGTTAGAATTGTTCTGTCATCAATATTCATCAAATCAAAAACAACTTCTCCGATGTAAGGAGTGTAGGTTTGAGGGACTTTAAGAATGTAATTTTCTTTGTTCATGACAAATTGATGAGGTGCAGAGGGAAAGGCAATAATTTTATCGGCTTGTATTTGCCCCACAATGACTACCCTTTTTTGATTCCGCTCAAGGGAGTTGGGGATCAGGCACGCTAGTGCAGTCCATTTCGGCGAGGCAGAGGGGAGGGCCTTGTGATCATCACGGAGGATGAGGCAGGCAGTTGATGATGATGAGGCAGGGTGATGAGCAAAGGAGATTTTTGTGCCCTGACTGGCAGTGGCTGAAGATGGAGCAGAGTCAAAGTCTGCTGCTGCAGGTCTTTTAAACAATAAATTCAGTTTTTTGTACGGAAAAACATAAAAGGCTATGTGCTATAAGGTCTTCAGTGTCAGACAGTAGATCCGAGTCCATGTCTACTTCAGCCGACTGGCAGAGTAGACCACCGGACTGTTCGGCCATGCTGATGGTAGCAAAAAAACGAGGTGATGGGTTGGTGAGGTCGTAGTACCTACCGGAAGACTAAGGTAGTGGATTTATTGAGTGCTAGGAGAAGGTGAGGCTTTAATTTACAGGTGATTCCAACAAAAGAAGATGAAGATACAGGACAGAACACTTCCGATACGCAGTACGGTTGAAACGAGACTTCCGTCGATGAACTGAGAGTCCTGAAATTAAAACTAAAGATGTTGGTGCAATGGTTTGGCCATAAGCAGTTACTGTGGTGTGTTTCCAACATACTCCGTGGATGATTTCACTGAAGAATGTTAATTATTTGTCATGTGCGAGGATTTCCCATGGCTTTTCCATGGCTTTGCTCCGGAATCACTATAACGAAAATTATTCCTGCTCGAATTATTTGAAATTAGTTGTTCTGGTAATTCATTTCACTGAAAAACATTCGCTACTAAGCAATTAGACGATGTCTAGCATTTCTTTAGTTTGTTCCTTGTACGATCGTTCTGATGTTTTCACCAGTTTCTCTGAGAGGCTCGTCCACCAGCAAATAGTTATTGCTCTCTCTCTCTCTCTCTCTCTCTCTATATATA